>JANJXV010001398.1:100000-131905 GCA_024803745.1 Megascapheus bottae | reverse complement strand
GGTTTACGGTTAGGGGAAGGGTAAGGGTTAATTTTAGGGTTAGGGTTAGGATTAAGTTTAGGGTTAGGATTAGGATTAGGGTAAGGGTTAGGTTTAGGGTAAGGGTAAGGGTTAGGATTAGTGTTAGGTTTAGGGTAAGGGTAAGGTTTAGGGTTAGGGTTAGGGTTACGGTTTGGGTTAGGGTTAGGATTAGGGTTAGGGTTAGGGTAAGGGCAAGGTTTAGGTTTAGGGTTAGTGTAAGGGTACGGGTTAGATTTAGGGTTAGCGTTAGGGTTAGGGTAAGGTTAAGGCTTAGGGTTAGGGTTAGGGTTAGGGTTAGGGTTAAGGTTAGGGTTAGGTTAAGGGTTAGGGTTAAGGTTAGGGTTAGCTTTAGGGTTAGGGTAATGGTAAGGGTTAGGGTTAGGTTTAGGGTTAGGGTTAGGGTTAAGGTTAGGGTTAGGTTATGGGTTAGGATTAAGGTTAGGGTTAGCTTTAGGGTTAGGGTAATGGTAAGGGTTAGGGTTAGGTTTAGGTTTAGGGTTAGGGTCAGGGTAAAGGTAAGGGTTAAATTTAGGGTTAGGATTAGGTTTATGGTTAGGGTTAGGGTTAGGTTTAGGGTAAGGGTATGATGTAGGGTTAGGGTTAGGGTTAGGGTTAAGGTTAACGGTTAGGGTTAGGGTTAGGGTTAGCCTAAGGGTTAGGGTTAGGGTAAGGGTTAGCGTTAGGGTTAGGGTTTGGGTTAGAGTTAGGTTTAGGGTTAGGGTAAGAGTAAGGTTTAGGGTTAGGGTTAGGTTAAGGGTTAGGGTTAGGGGTTAGGGTTAGTGTTAGGGTTAGGGTGAGGGTAAGTGTTAGGGTTAGGATTAGGGTAAGGGTTAGGGTTAGGGTTAGGGTAAGGGTAAGTGTTAGTGTTAGAGTTAGGTTTAGGGTAAGTGTTAGGGTAAGGGTTAGGGTTAGGGTTAGGTTTAGGGTATGGGTTAAGTTTAGGGTTAGGGTTAGGGTAAGGGTAAGGGTTAGGGTTAGGGTTAGGGTTAGGGTAAGTGTTCTGGTTAGGTTTAGGTTTAGGGTAAGGATAAAGTTTAGCTTTAGGGGTATGGGTTAGGGTTAGGGTTAGGTTAGGGTAAGGGCAAGGGTTAGGTTTAGGGGTAGGGTTAGTTTTAGGTTAAGTTTAGGGTTAGGTTTAGGGTTAGGGTTATGGTAAGGGTAAAGGTGAGGGTTAGAGTAGGGGTTAGGGTAATCGTAAGTGTTAGGGTTAGGTTAGGTTTAGTGTAAGGGTAAGGGTTAGATTTAGTGTTAGGTTTAGGGTTAGGGGAAGGGTAATGGTTAGGTTTAGGGTTAGGGTTAGGTTTAGGGTTAGGGTTTGGGTTATTGTTATTATTAGGGTAAGGGTTAGGGTTAAGATTAGTGTTAGGGTTAGGGTTAGGGTAAGGGTAAGGGTTAGGGTTAGGTTTAGGGTTAGGGTTAGGGTAAAGGTAAGGGTTAAGTTTAGGTTTAGGGTTAGGTTTAGGGTTAGGGTTAGGGTTAGGGTTATAATAAGAATACGGTTTAAGGTTAAATTTAGGGTTAGGGTTAGATTTAGGGTTAAGTTTAAAGTTAGGGTTAGGGTGTGGGTAAGGTTAAGGGTTAGAGTTAGGGTTAGGGTTAGGGTTAGGGTAAGGTTTACTGTTAGTATTAGGGTAAGGGTTAGGGTTAGGTTTAGGGTTAGGATAAGGTTAAGTGTTAGGGTTAGGGTTAGGTTTAGGGTAAGTGTTAGGGTATGTGTTAGAGTTAGGGTTAGGTTTAGGGTATGGGTTAAGTTTAGGGTTAGGTTTACGATAAGGTTAAGGGTTAGGGTTAGGATGAGGGTTAGGGTAAGTGTTCTGATTAGGGTTAGGGTAAGTGTAAGGATAAAGGTTAGGGTTAGGGTTAGGGTTATGGGTTAGGGTAAGGCTTACTGTTAGGATTAGGGTAAGGGTTAGAGTTAGGGTTAGGGTTAGGGTAAGGGTAAGTGTTAAGTTTAGGGTTAGGTTTAAGGTAAGTGTTAGGATAAGGTTTAGGGTTAGGGTTAGGTTTAGGGTATGGGTTAACTTTAGGGTTAGGGTTAGGGTAAGAGTAAGCGTAAGGGTTAGGGTGAAGTTTAGGGTAAGTGTTCTGGTTAGGGTTAGGTTTAGGGTAAGGATAAAGGATAGGGTTAGGGTTAGGGTTATTGGTTATGGTTAGGTTTAGGGTTAGGGTTTGGTTTAGGGTTAGGGTTAGGGTTAGGTTTAGGGTTAGGTTAAGAGTTAGGGTTAGGGTTAGGGTAAGTGTAAGTGTTAGGGTTAGAGTTAGGGTTAGGGTTAGGTTTAGGTTTAGGGTTAGTGTAAGGTTAAGGGTTAGATTTAGGGTTAGGGTTAGGGTTAGGGTAAGGGTAAGGGTTAGGGTTAGGTTTAGGGTTAGTGTTAAGGTTAGGGTAGGGTTAGGGTAAGGTTAAGGGTTAGGGTTAGGTTTAGGGTAAGGGTTAGGTTAAAGGTAAGGGTTAAGTTTAGGGTTGGGGTTAGTTTTAGGGGTAGGGTTAGGGTTAGGGTAAGGCTGAGGGTTAGGGTTAAGTTTAGGGTTAGGGTTAGAGTTAGGGTAAGGTTTAAGGTTAGGGTTAGTGTGTGGGTAAGGGTAAGGATTAGGGTTAGGTTTAGGGTTAGGGTTAGGGTTACGGTTCGGGTTAGGGTTAGGGTAAGGGTAAGGTTAGGGTTAGGTTTAGGGTTAGTGTTAGGTTAAGGGTTAGGGTTAGGTTTAGGTTAGGGTTAAGGTTTTGGTTAGGGTTAGAGTTGGCTTAGGTTTAGGGTTAGGTTAGGGTTAGGGTTAGGGTTAGAGTTAGGTTTAGGGTTAGGGTAACGGTCAGGTTAGGATTAGGTTTAGGGTTAGTGTTACGTTAAGGGTTAGGGTTAGGGTTAGGGTAACTGTTAGGGTTAGGGTTAGGCTAAGTGTTAGGTTAAGGGTTAGTGTTAGGGTTAAGTTAACTGTTGGGGTTAAGGTTAGGGTTAGGTTTAGGGTAAGGGTTAGTGTTAGGATTAGGGTGAGGGTAAGTGTTAGGTTTAGGGTTAGGGTTAGGGTTGGGGTAAGGGTAAGGGTTAGGGGTAGGGTTAGGGTTAGTTTTAGGGTTAGGGGTAA
Organism: Megascapheus bottae; assembly: GCA_024803745.1. NCBI lineage: Eukaryota > Metazoa > Chordata > Mammalia > Rodentia > Geomyidae > Megascapheus > Megascapheus bottae. Next base: position 128,806 of record JANJXV010001398.1, on the reverse strand, counting down.
GGGTTAGGGTTAGGGTTAGGTTTAGGGTTAGGGTTATTGTAAGGGTAAGTGTTAGGGTTAGGGTTAGGGTAAGGGTAAGGGTAAGGGTAAGGGTTAATTTTAGGGTTAGGGTTAGGTTGAGATTAGGGTTAGATTAGGATTAGGGTAAGGGTTAGGGTAGGGTTAGGGTTAGGGTAAGGGTAAGGTTTAGGGTTAGGTTTAGGGTTAGAGTTAGGTGTAGGGTAAGGGTACGGGTTAGGGTTAGGATTTGGGTTAGGGTTAGGGTTAGGGTTAGGTTTAGGGTTAGTTTAAGTGTAAGTGTTAGGGTTAGGGATAGGTTTAGAGTAAGGGTTAGGGTTAGGGTTAGGGTAAGGGTAAGGTCAAGGTTTAGGATTAGGGTTAGGGTTAAGGTTAGGTTTAGGGTTAGGTTTAGGGTAAGGGTAAGGGTTACAGTTAGGGTTACGGTTAGGTTTAAGGTTAGGGTTAGGGTTAGGGTAAGGGTTAGGGTTAGGGTTAGGGTAAGGGTTAGGTTTAGGGTTAGGGTAAGGGTTAGGGTTAGGGTTAGGGTAAGGGTTTGGGTTAGGGTTAGGGTTAGTTTTAGGGTTAGGTGTAAGGGTTAGGGTTAGGGTTAGGTTTAGGGTTAGGGTTAGGGTAAGGGTAAGGGTTAGGGTTAGGGTTAGGGTAAGGGTAAGGGTAAGGGTTAATTTTAGGGTTAGGGTTAGGGTTAGGGTTGAGATTAGGGTTAGATTAGGATTAGGGTAAGGGTTAGGGTTAGGGTTAGGTTTAGGGTAAGTGTTAGAGTAAGGGTTAGGGTTAGAGTTAGGTTTAGGGTATGGGTTAAGTTTAGGGTTAGGGTGAGGGTAAGGGTAAGGGTTAGGGTTAGCGTTAGGGTAAGGGTAAAGTTTAGGGTTAGGGTTAAGTTTATGGGTTAGTGTTATGGTTAGGTGTAGGTTTATGGTTAGGTTTAGGGTAAGGGCAAGGGTTACGTTCAGGGTTAAGTTTAGGTTTAGGGTTAGGGTTAGGGTTAGTTTTATGGTTAGGGTTAGGGTTAGGGTTAGGGTTAGATTTAGGGTTAGGGTTAGGGTTAGGGTAAGGGTAAGGGTAATGGTTAGGGTAAGGTTTAGGGTTAGGTTTAGGTTTAGGTTTAGGGTTAAGGTTATGGTTAGGGTAAGTGTTAGGGTTAAGGTTAGGGTTAGGGTTAGGGTTAGGGTTAGGTTTAGGGTATGGGTAAGTGTTATGTTTAGGTTTAGGGTTAGGGTTCGGGTAAAGGTAAGGGTTAAGTTTAGGTTAGGGTTAGGTTTAGGGTTAGGGTTAGGGTTAGGGTTAGGGTAAGGATAAATGTTGGGGTTAAGTTTGTTGTTAGGGTTAGAGTTAGGGTTAGGTTTAAGGTTAGGGTAAGGGTGTGGGTAAGGGTAAGGTTTAGGGTTAGGGTTAGGGTTAGGGTTAGGTGTAGGGTAAAGGTAAGGGTTAGGGTTAGGATTTGGGTTAGGGTTAGGGTTAGGGTTAGGGTTAGGTTTAGGGTTAGGTTAAGTGTAAGTGTTAGGGTTAGGGTTAGAGTAAGGGTTAGGGTTAGGGTTAGAGTTAGGTTTAGGGTAAGGTCAAGGTTTAGGATTAGGGTTAGGGTTAAGGTTAGGTTTAGGGTTAGGTTTAGGGTAAGGGTAAGGGTTACAGTTAGGGTTACGGTTAGGTTTAAGGTTAGGGTTAGGGTTAGGGTAAGGGTTAGGGTTAGGGTTAGGGTTAGGGTAAGGGTTAGGTTTAGGGTTAGTGTTAGGGTAAGGGTTAGGGTTAGGGTTAGGGTAAGGGTTTGGGTGAGGGTTAGGGTTAGTTTTAGGGTTAGGTGTAAGGGTTAGGGTTAGGATTAGGTTTAGGGTTAGGGTTAGGGTAAGGGTAAGGGTAAGGGTTAATTTTAGGGTTAGGGTTAGGGTTACGGTTGAGATTAGGGTTAGATTAGGATTAGGGTAAGGGTTAGGGTTAGGGTTAGGTTTAGGGTAAGTGTTAGAGTAAGGGTTAGGGTTAGAGTTAGGTTTAGGGTATGGGTTAAGTTTAGGGTTAGGGTGAGGGTCAGGGTAAGTGTTAGGGTTAGGGTTAGGGTAAGGGTAAAGTTTAGGGTTAGGGTTAAGTTTATGGGTTAGTGTTATGGTTAGGTTTAGGTTTATGGTTAGGTTTAAGGTAAGGGCAAGGGTTACGTTCAGGGTTAAGGTTAGGTTTAGGGTTAGGGTTAGGGTTAGTTTTATGGTTAGGGTTAGGGTTAGGGTTAGGGTTAGGGTTAGATTTAGGGTTAGGGTTAGGGTTAGGGTAATGCTAAGGGTTAGGGTTAGGGTTAGGGTAAGGGTTAGGGTTAGGTTTAGGTTTAGGTTTAGGGTTAAGGTTATGGTTAGGGTAAGTGTTAGGGTTAAGGTTAGGGTTAGGGTTAGGGTTAGAGTTAGGTTTAGGGTTAGGGTAAGGTTTAGGGTTAGGGTTAGGGTTAGAGTTAGGGTTAGGGTTAGGGTAAGGTTAAGGGTTAGGGTTAGTGTTAGGGTTAGGTTAAGGGATAGGGTTAGGGTTAGGGTAAGGGTTAGGGTTAGGGTAAGGGTTAGGGTTAGGGTTAGGGTTCGGGTAAATATAAGTGTTAGGGTTAGGGTTAGGTTTAGGGTAAGTGTTAGAGTAAGGGTTAGGGTTACAGTTAGGTTTAGGGTATGGGTTAAGTTTAGGGTTAGGGTGAGGGTAAGGGTAAGGGTTAGTGTTAGTGTTAGGGTAAGGGTAAAGTTTAGGGTTAGGGTTAAGGTTATGGGTTAGTGTTATGGTTAGGGTTAAGTTTAGGGTAAGGGCAAGGGTTACGTTCAGGGTTAAGGTTAGGTTTAGGTTTAGGGTTAGGGTTAGTTTTAGGGTTAGGGTTAGGGTTGAGGTAAGGGTTAGGGTTTGGGTTAGGGTAAGGGTTAGTTTTAGGGTTAGGGGTAAGGGTTAGGGTTAAGGTTAGGTTTAGGGTTAGGGTTAGGGTAAGGGTAAGGGTTAGGGTTAGGGTTAGGGTTAGGGTAAGGGCAAGGGTAAGGGTTAATTTTAGGGTTAGGTTTAGGTTTAGGTTTGAGATTAGGGTTAGATTAGTATTAGGGTAAGGGTTAGGGTTAGGGTTAGGTTTAGGGTAAGTGTTAGAGTAAGGGTTAGGGTTAGAGTTAGGTTTAGGGTATGGGTTAAGTTTAGGTTTAGGGTGAGGTTAAGGGTAAGGGTTAGGTTTAGGGTTAGGGTAAGGGTAAGGGCAAGGGTTACGTTCAGGCTTAATGTTAGGTTTAGGATTAGGGTTCGGGTTAGTTTTAGGGTTAGGGTTAGGATAAGGGTAAGAGTTAGGGTTAGAGTTAAGGTTAGGGTAAGGGTAAGGGTTAGGGTTAGATTTAGGGTTAGGGTTAGGGTTAGGGTAAGGGTAAGGGTAAGGGTTAGGGTAAGGGTTAGGGTTAGGTTTAGGTTTAGGGTTAGGGTTAAGGTTCTGGTTAGGGTAAGGGTTAGGGATAAGGTTAGGATTAGGGTTAGGGTTAGGGTTAGGTTTAGGGTAAGGGTAAGTGTTATGGTTAGGTTTAGGGTTAGGGTTAGGGTAAAGGTAAGTGTTAAGTTTAGGGTTAGGGTTAGGTTTAGGGTTAGTGTTAGGGTTAGTGTAAGGATAAATGTTGGGGTTAAGTTTGGGGTTAGGGTTAGAGTTAGGGTTAGGTTTAAGGTTAGGGTAAGGGTGTGGGTAAGGGTAAGGTTTAGGGTTAGGTTTAGGTTTAGGGTTAGGGTTACGGTTAGGGTTAGGGTTAGGGGTAGGGTTAGGGTTAGGGTAAGGGTTGTGTTAGGGTTAGGGTTAGCGTTATGGTTAGGGTAAGGGTTAGGGTTAGGGTTAAAGTAAGGATAAGGGTTAGGGTTAGGGTTAGGGTTAGGTTTAGCTTAAGGGTTAGGATTAGGTTTAGGGTAAGGGCAATTGTTACGTTTAGGGTTAGGGTTTGGTTTAGGGTTAGGGTTAGGGTTAGGTTTAGGGATAGGTTAAGGGTTAGGGTTAGGGTTAGGGTTAGGGTTAGGTTTAGGTTTAGGGTTAGTGTAAGGGTAAGGGTTAGATTTAGGGTTAGGGTTAGGGTTAGGGTAAGGGTAAGGGTTAGGTTTAGGATTAGTGTTAAGGTTAGGGTAGGGTTAGGGTTAGGGTAAGGTTAAGGGTTAGGGTTAGGTGTAGGGTAAGGGTTAGGGTAAAGGTAAGGGTTAAGTTTAGGGTTAGGTTTAGTTTTAGGGTTAGGGTTAGGGTTAGGGTAAGGATGAGGGTTAGGATTAAGTTTAGGGTTAGGGTTAGAGTTAGGGTAAGGTTTAAGGTTAGGGTTAGCGTGTGGGTAAGGGTAAGGGTTAGGGTTAGGTTTAGGTTTAGGGTTACTGTTACGGTTCTGGTTAGGTTTAGGGTAAGGGTAAGGTTAGGGTTAGGTTTAGGGTTAGTGTTAGGTTAAGGGTTAGGGTTAGGGTTAGGGTTAGGGTTAGGGTTAAGGTTTGGGTTAGGGTTAGAGTTAGGCTTAGGTTTAGGTTTAGGTTTAGGGTTAGGTTTAGGGTTACAATTAGGTTTAGGGTTAGGGTAAGGGTAAGGTTTAGGGTTAGTGTTAGGTTAAGGGTTAGAGTTAGGGTTAGGGTTAGGGTAAGTGTTCTCGTTAGGGGTAGGTTTATGGTTAGGTTTATGATAAGGGCAAGGGTTAGGTTTAGGGTTAGGGTTAGTTTTAGTGTTAGGGATAGAGTTAGGTTTAGGGTTAGGGTTAGGGTAAGGGTAAGGGTTAGGGTTATGGTTAGGTTTAGGGTTAGGGTTAGGGTTAAGGTTAGGGTTAGGTTAAGGGTTACGGTTAAGGTTAGGGTTAGCTTTAGGGTTAGGGTAAGGGTAAGGGTTAGGGTTAGGTTTAGGGTTAGGGTTAGGGTAAAGGTAAGGGTTAAATTTAGGGTTAGGATTAGGTTTATGGTTAGGGTTAGGGTTAGGTTTAGGGTAAGGGTATTATGTAGGGTTAGGGTTAGGGTTAGGGTTAAGGTTAGGGTTAGGGTTAGGGTTAGGGTTAGGGTAATGGTTAGGGTTAGGGTTAGGGTAAGGGTTAGCGTTAGGGTTAGGGTTTAGGTTAGAGTTAGGGTTAGGGTAAGAGTAAGGGTTAGGGTTAGGTTTAGGGTTAGGGATTAGGGTTAGGGTTAGGGTTAGGGTAAGGGTTAGGGTTAGGATTAGGGTAAGGGTAAGGGTTAGGGTTAGGGTAAGTGTAAGTGTTAGGGTTAGAGTTAGGTTTAGGGTAAGTGTTAGGGTAAGGGTTAGGGTTAGGGTTAGATGTAGGGTTTGGGTTAAGTTTAGGATTAGGGTTTGGGTAAGTGGAAGGTTTAGGGTTAGGGTTAGGGTTCGGGTAAGTGTTCTGGTTAGGGTTAGGGTTAGGGTAAGGATAAAGGTTAGCTTTAGGGTTATGGGTTATGGTTAGGGTTAGGTTTAGGTTAAGGGCAAGGGTTAGGTTTAGGGGTAGGGTTAGTTTTAGGGTTAGGGTTAGGGTTAGGTTTAGGGTTAGGGTTAGGGTAAGGGTAAGGGTTAGATTTAGTGGTAGTTTTAGGGTTAGGGGAAGGATAATGGTTAGGTTTAGGGTTAGGGTTAGGTTTAGGGTTAGGGTTTGGGTTAGTGTTAGGGTAAGGGTTAGGGTTAAGGTTAGTGTTAGGGTTAGGGTTAGGGTTAGGGTTAGGGTAAGGGTAAGGGTTAAGGTTAGGTTTAGGGTTAGGGTTAGGGTAAAGGTAAGGGTTAAGTTTAGGGTTAGGGTTAGGTTTAGGGTTAGGGTTAGGGTTAGGGTAAGGATAAATGATGGGGTTAAGTTTGGGGTTAGGGTTAGAGTTAGGGTTAGGTTAGGGTTAGGGTTAGGGTTAGGGTTAGGGTTAGGTTAAGGATTAGGGTTAGGGGTTAGGGGTTAGAGTTAGGGTTAGGGAAGGGTTAGGGTTAGAGTTAGGGTAATGGTTAGGGTTAGGGTTAGGCTAAGGGTAAGTGTTAGTGTTAGGGTTAAGGCAAGGACTAGTGTTTGGGCTAGGGTTAGGTTTAGGGTTAGTTTTAGGATTACGTTAGGGTTAGAGTTAGGTTTAGGGTTAGGGTAATGGTAAGATTAGGGTTACGTTTAGGGTTAGTGTTAGGTCTAGGGTTAGGGTTAGGGTTAGGGTAAGGGTTAGGGATAGGTTTAGGGTAAGGGTAAGTGTTAGGGTTAGGGTTAGGCTAAGGGTTATTGTTAGAGTTAGGGTTAGTGTTAGGGTAAGTGTTAGGGTTAGGGTTAGGGTTAGGCTAAGTGTTAGGTTAAGGGTTAGTGTTTGGGTTAGGTTTAGGGTTCGGGTTAAGGTTAGGGTTAGGTTTAGGGTAAGGGTAAGGGTTAGGGTTAGGATTAGGTTGAGGGTAAGTGTTAGGGTTAGTGTTAGGGTTAGGGTTAGGGTTAGGGTAAGGGTTAGGGTTAGGGTTAGTTTTAGGGTTAGGGGTTAGGGTTAGGTTTAGGGTTAGGGTTATTGTAAGGGTAAGGGTTAGGGTTACGGTTAGGGTTAGGTTTATGGTTAGGGTAAGGGTAAGGGTAAGGGTTAAATTTATGGTTAGCGTTAGGGTTGAGGTAAGGGTTAGGATTAGAATTAGGGTAAGTGTTAGGGTTAGGTTTAGCGTAATGGTAAGCTTTAGGATTAGTGATAGGTTTAGGATAAGGGTAAGGTTTAGGGTTAGGGTTAGGTTTAGGTGTAGGGTAAGGGTAAGGGTTAGGGTTAGGGTTAGTTTTAGTGTTAGGTTTAGGGTTAGGGTAAGTATAAGTGTTAGTGTTAGGGTTAGGGTTAGAGTAAGGGTTAGGGTTAGGGTTAGGGTAAGGTCAAGGGTTAGGGTTAGGGTTAGGATTAAGGTTAGGTTTAGGGTTAGGTTTAGGGTTAGGTTTAGGGTAAGGGATAGGGTTAGAGTTAGGGTTAGGGTTAAGGTTAGGGTTAGGGTTAGGGCTGGTTAAGGGTTAGGGTTAGGGTTAGAGTAAGGGTTAGGGTTAGGGTTAGGGTTAGGGTTAGAGTTAGGTTTAGGGTTAGGGTAAGGGTTAGGGTTAGGGTTAGGGTAAGGTTTAGGGTTAGGATTAGGGTAAGGGTTAGGGTTAGGTTTAGGGTTCGGGTAAGGGTAAGTGTTAGGGTTTGGGTTAGGTTTAGGGTAAGTGTTAGAGTAAGGTTTAGGGTTAGGATTAGGTTTAGGGTATGGGTTAAGTTTAGGGTTAGGGTGAGGGTAAGGGTAAGGGTTAGGGTTAGGGTTAGGGTAAGTGTTCTGGTTAGGGTTAGGTTTAGGGTTACGTTTAGGGTAAGGGCAAGGGTTAGCTTTAGGGTTAGGGTTAGGTTTAGGGTTAGGATTAGGGTTAGTTTTAGGGTTAGGTTTAGGGTAAGGGTAAGGGTTAGGATTAGGGTTAGGGTTAGTGTAAGGGAAAGTGTTAGGTTTAGGGTTAGGGTTAGTTTTAGGGTAAGGTTTAGGGTTAGGTTTAGTGTAAGTGTAAGCTTTAGGGTTAGGGTTAGCGTTAGGGTTAGGGTAATGGTTAGGGTTAGGGTTAGGGCTAGGTTTCGGTTTAGGGTTAGGTTTAGGTTAGGCTAAGGGTAAGGGTTAGGGTTAACTTAGGGTTAGGGTTAGGTTTAGGGTTAGCGTTAGGGTTAGGGTAAGGGCAAGGTTTAGGGTTAGGATTATGGTTAGGGTTAGGGTAAGGGCAAGGGATAGGGTTAGGATTAGGGTTAGGGTTAGGGTAAGAGTTAGGTAAGTGTTCTGTTTAGGGTTAGGCTTAGGGTAAGGAAAAAGGTTAGGGTTAAGTTATTGTTATGGGTTAGGGTTAGGGTTAGGGCAAGGGCAATTGTTAGGTTTAGGGTTAGGGTTTGGTTTAGTGTTAGGGTTAGGGTTAGGTTTAGGGTTAGGTTAAGGGTTTTAGGGTAAGGGTAAGGGTTAGGGTTAGGGTTAGGGTTAGGGTTAGTGTAAGTGTAGGCGTTAGATTTAGGGTTAGGGTTAGGGTTAGGGTAAGGGTAAGGGTTAGGGTTAGGGTTAGGGATAGGTTTAGGGTTAGGCTTAGGGTTAGGGTTAGGGTAAGGGTTAGGGTTATGGTTAGGGTTAAGGTTAGGGAAAGGTTAAGGGTTAGGGTTACGGTATAGGTAAGGGTTAATTTTATTGTTAGTGTTAGGGTTAGGGTTAGGGTAAGGGTTAGGGTTAGGTTTAGGGTTATGGTTAGAGTTAGGGTTAACTTTAATTTTAGGGTTAAGGTGTGGGTAAGGTTAAGGGTTAGGGTTAGGGTTAGGGTTAGGGTTACGGTTAGGGTTAGGGTTAGGGTTAGGGTAAGGTTCGGGTTAGGTTTAGGGTTAGTGTTAGGTTAAGGGTTAGTGTTAGTTGTTAGGGTTAGGGTTCGGGTAAGGGTAAGGGTTTGGGTTAGGGTTAGGGTTAAGGTTAGGGTTATTGTTAGGGTTGGGTTTAGGGTTAGAGTTAGGTTCAGGGTTAGGGTAACGGTAAGGTTAGGGTTAGGTTTAGGGTTAGTGTTAGGTTAAGGGTTAGGGTTAGGGGTTAGGGTTAGGGTTAGTGTTAGGGTAAGGGTTAGGGTTAGGGTTAGGGTAATGGTTAGGGTTAGGGTTAGGGTTAGGGAAAGGATAAGTTTTAGGGTTAAGGTTAAGGCAAGGACTAGGGTTTGGGTTAGGGTTAGGTTTAGTGTTAGTTTTAGGGTTAGGGTTAGGGTTAGAGTTAGATTTAGGTTTAGGGTTAGGGTTAGGTTTAGAGTTAGGGTAATGGTAAGGGTTAGGGTTAGGCTAAGGGTTATTGTTAGAGTTAGGGTTAGGGTTAGGGTAAGTGTTCTCGTTAGGGGTAGGTTTATGGTTAGGTTTAGGATAAGGGCAAGGGTTAGGTTTAGGGTTAGGGTTAGTTTTAGGGTTAGGGATAGAGTTAGGTTTAGGGTTAGGGTTAGGGTAAGGGTAAGGGTTAGGGTTAGAGTTAGGGTTAGGATAAGGGTAAGGGTTAGTGTAAGGGTACGGGTTAGATTTAGGGTTAGCGTTAGGGTTAGGGTAAGGGTAAGGGTTAGGGTTAGGGTTAGGGTTAGGTTTAGGGTTAGGGTTAGGGTTAAGGTTAGGGTTAGGTTAAGGGTTACGGTTAAGGTTAGGGTTAGATTTAGGGTTAGGGTAAGGGTAAGGGTTAGGGTTAGGTTTAGGGTTAGGGTTAGGGTAAAGGTAAGGGTTAAATTTAGGGTTAGGATTAGGTTTAGGGTTAGGGTTAGGGTTAGGTTTAGGGTAAGGGTATTATGTAGGGTTAGGGTTAGGGTTAGGGTTAAGGTTATGGTTATGGTTAGGGTTAGGGTTAGGGTAATGGTTAGGGTTAGGTTCAGGGTAAGGGTTAGCGTTAGGGTTAGGGTTTGGGTTAGAGTTAGGTTTAGGGTTAGGGTAAGAGTAAGGGTTAGGGTTAGTTTTAGGGTTAGGGATTAGGGTTAGGGTTAGGGTTAGGGTAAGGGTTAGGGTTAGGATTAGGGTAAGGTAAGGGTTAGGGTTAGGGTAAGTGTAAGTGTTAGGGTTAGAGTTAGGTTTAGGGTAAGTGTTAGGGTAAGGGTTAGGGTTAGGGTTAGGTGTAGGGTTTGGGTTAAGTTGAGGGTTAGGGTTAGGGTAAGTGTAAGGGTTAGGGTTAGGGTTAGGGTTAGGGTAAGTGTTCTGGTTAGGGTTAGGGTTAGGGTAAGGATAAAGGTTAGCTTTAGGGTTATGGGTTATGGTTAGGGTTAGGTTTAGGTTAAGGGCAAGGGTTAGGTTTAGGGGTAGGGTTAGTTTTAGGGTTTGGGTTAGGGTTAGGTTTATGGTTAGGGTAAGGGTAAGGGTAAAGGTTAGGGTTAGAGTTATGGTTAAGGTAATGGTAAGGGTTAGGGTTAGGTTAGGGTTAGGGTTAGTGTAAGGGTAAGGGTTAGATTTAGTGTTAGTTTTAGGGTTAGGGGAAGGATAATGGTTAGGTTTAGGGTTAGTGTTAGGGTTAGGTTTAGGGTTTGGGTTAGTGTTAGGATTAGGGTAAGGGTTAGGGTTAAGGTTAGTGTTAGGGTTAGGGTTAGGGTTAGGGTAAGGGTAAGGGTTAAGGTTAGGTTTAGGGTTAGGGTTAGGGTAAAGGTAAGGGTTAATTTTAGGGTTAGGGTTAGGTTTAGGGTTAGGGTTAGGGTTAGGGTTATAATAAGGATAAGGTTTAGGGTTAAGTTTAGGTTTAGGGTTAGAGTTAGGGTTATGTTTAAAGTTAGGGTTAGGGTGTTCGTAAGGGTAAGGGTTAGGGTTAGGGTTAGGGTAAGGTTAAGTGTTAGGGTTAGGGTTAGGTTTAGGGTAAGTGTTAGGGTATGGGTTAGGGTTAGGGTTAGGTTTAGGGTACGGGTTAAGTTTAGGGTTAGGGTTACGATAAGGTTAAGGGTTAGGGTTAGGATGAGGGTTAGGGTAAGTGTTCTGGTTAGGGTTAGGGTAAGGGTAAGTATTAAGGTTAGGGTTAGGTTTTGGGTTAGGTTTAGGTTTAGGGTTAGGTTTAGGGTAAGGTCAATTTTTAGGCTTAGTGTTAGGGTTTCGTTTAGGGTTAGGGTTAGGGGTAGGTTTAGGGTTAGCTTATGGGATAGGGTTAGGGCAAGGGTAAGGGTTAGGCTTAGAGTTAGGTTTAGGCTTAGGGTAGAGTTACAGTTAGGGTTAGGGTTAGGGTAAGGGTAAGGTTAGGGTTAGGTTTAGGGTTAGTGTTAGGTTAAGGGTTGGGTTAGGGGTTGGGGTAAGGGTAAGGGTAAGGTTTAGGGTTAGGGTTAGGGTTAAGGTTAGGGTTAGGGTTAGGGTTAGGGTTAGTTTTTGTATTGGGGTTAGGTTTAAGGTTAGGGTTAGGGTGTGGGTAAAGGTAAGGGTTAGGGTTAGGTTTAGGGTTAGGGTTAGGGTTACGGTTAGGGTTTGGGTTAGGGTAAGGGTAAGGGTAAGGTTGGGGTTAGGTTTAGGGCTAGAGTTAGGTTAAAGTTTAGGGTTAGGGGTTAGGGTTAGGGTTAAGATAAGGGTATGGTTTAGGCTTAGGGTTAGGGTTAAGGTTAGGGTAAGGGTTGGGGTTAGGTTTATGGTTAGGTTTAGGGGTAGGGTAACGGTAAGGTTAGGTTAGGGTTAGTGTTAGGTTAAGGATTAGGGTTAGGGGTTAGGGTTAGAGTTAGGGTAAGGGTTAGGGTTAGAGTTAGGGTAATGGTTAGGGTCAGGGTTAGGCTAAGGGTAAGTGTTAGGGTTAGGATTAAGGCAAGGACTAGGGTTTGAGCTAGGGTTAGGTTTAGGGTTAGTTTTAGGATTACGGTTAGGGTTAGAGTTAGGTTTAGGGTTAGGGTAATGGTAAGATTAGGGTTACGTTTAGGGTTAGTGTTAGGTCAAGGGTTAGGGTTAGGGTTAGGTTAAGGGTTAGGGTTAGGTTTAGGGTAAGGGTAAGTGTTAGGGTTAGGGTTAGGCTAAGGGTTATTGTTAGAGTTAGGGTTAGGGTTAGGGTAAGTGTTAGGGTTAGGGTTAGGGTTAGGCTAAGTGTTAGGTTAAGGGTTAGTGTTAGGGTTAGGTTTAGGGTTCGGGTTAAGGTTAGGGTTAGGTTTAGGGTAAGGGTAAGGGTTAGGGTTAGGATTAGGTTGAGGGTAACTGTTAGGGTTAGTGTTAGGGTTAGGGTTAGGGTTAGGGTAAGGGTTAGGGTTAGGGTTAGTTTTAGGGTTAGGGGTTAGGGTTAGGTTTAGGGTTAGGGTTATTGTAAGGGTAAGGGTTAGGGTTACGGTTAGGGTTAGGTTAAGGGTTAGGGTAAGAGTAAGGGTTAATTTTAGGGTTAGGGTTAGGGTTGAGGTTAGGGTTAGAATTAGGGTAAGTGTTAGGGTTAGGTTTAGGGTAAGAGTAAGGTTTAGGATTAGTGATAGGTTTAGGATAAGGGTAAGGTTTAGGGTTAGGGTTAGGTTTAGGTGTAGGGTAAGGGTAAGGGTTAGGGTTAGGTTTAGTGTTAGGTTTAGGGTTAGGGTAAGTATAAGTGTTAGTGTTAGGGTTAGGGTTAGAGTAAGGGTTAGGGTTAGGGTTAGGGTAAGGTCAAGGGTTAGGTTTAGGGTTAGGATTAAGGTTAGTTTTAGGGTTAGGTTTAGGGTTAGGTTTAGGGTAAGGGATAGGGTTAGAGTTAGGGTTAGGGTTAAGGTTAGGGTTAGGGTTAGGGCTGGGTAAGGGTTAGGGTTAGGGTTAGGGTAAGGGTTAGGGTTAGGGTTAGGGTGAGGTTTAGAGTTAGGTTTAGGGTTAGGGTAAGGGTTAGGGTTAGGGTTAGGGTAAGGTTTAGGGTTAGGATTAGGGTAAGGGTTAGGGTTAGGTTTAGGGTTCGGGTAAGGGTAAGTGTTAGGGTTTGGGTTAGGTTTAGGGTAAGTGTTAGAGTAAGGTTTAGGGTTAGGGTTAGGTTTAGGGTATGGGTTAAGTTTAGGGTTAGGGTGAGGGTAAGGGTAAGTGTTAGGGTTAGGGTTAGGGTAAGTGTTCTGGTTAGGGTTAGGTTTAGGGTTAGGTTTAGGGTAAGGGCAAGGGTTAGGTTTAGGGTTAGGGTTAGGTTTAGGGTTAGGGTTAGATTTAGGGTTAGTTTTAGGGTTAGGGTTAGGGTAAGGGTAAGGATTAGGGTTAGAGTTAGGGTAAGGCTAAGGGTAAGGATTAGGGTTAGGGTTAGGTTTAGGGTTAGGGTTAGGGTTAGAGTTAAGGTTAGGCTTAGGTTAAGGGTTAGGGTTAAGGTTAGGGTTAGCTTTAGGGTTAGGGTAAGGGTAAGGGTTAGGGTTAGGTTTAGGGTTAGGGTTAGGGTAAAGGTAAGGGTTAAGTTTAGGGTTAGGGTTAGGTTTAGGGTTAGGGTTAGGGTTAGATTTAGGGTAAGGGTATAATGTAGGGTTAGGTTTAGGGTTAAGGTTAGGGTTAGGGTTAGGGTTAGGGTTAGGGTTAGATTTAGTGGTAGTTTTAGGGTAAAGATTAGTGTTAGGGTTAGGTTTAGGGTATGGGTTAAGTTTAGAGTTAGGGTTAGGGTAAGGGTTAGGGTTAGGGTTAGGGTTAGGGTAAGTGTTCTGGTTAGGGTTAGGGTTAGGGTTAGGTTAAGGATAAAGGTTAGCTTTAGGGTTATGGGTTAGTGTTAGGGTTAGGTTTAGGGTAAGGGAAAGGGTTAGGTTTAGGGGTAGGGTTAGTTTTAGGGTTAGGCTTAGGGTTAGGTTTAGGGTTAGGGTTATTATAAGGGTAAAGTTTAGGGTTAGAGTTATGGTTAGGGTAATTGTAAGGGTTAGGGTTAGGGTTAGTGTAAGGGTAAGGGTTAGTGTAAGGGTAAGGGTTAGTGTAAGGGTTAGGGTTAGTGTAAGGTTAAGGGTTAGATTTAGTGTTAGGTTTAGGGTTAGGGGAAGGGTAAGGGTTAGGTTTAGGGTTAGGGTTAGGTTTAGGGTTAGGGTTAGGGTTAGTGTTAGGATTAGGGTAAGGGTTAGGGTTAAGGTTAGGGTTAGGGTTAGGATTACGGTAAGGGTAAGGGTTAGGGTTAGGTTTAGGGTTAGGGTTAATGTAAAGGTAAGGGTTAAGTTTAGCGTTAGGGTTAGGTTTAGGTTTAGGTTTAGGGTTAGGGTTATAATAAGGATAAGGTTTAGGGTTAAGTTTAGGGTTAGGGTTAGAGTTAGGGTTAGGTTTAAAGTTAGGGTTAGGGTGTGGGTAAGGGTAAGGGTTAGGGTTAGGGTTAGGGTTAGGGTAAGGGTTACAGTTAGTATTAGGATAAGGGTTAGTGTTAGGGTTAGGATTAGGGTAAGGTTAAGTGTTAGGGCTAGGGTTAGGTTTAGGGTCAGTGTTAGGGTATGTGTTATGGTTAGGGTTAGGTTTAGGGTATGGGTTAAGTTTAGGGTTAGGGTTACGATAAGGTTAAAATTTAGGGTTAGGATGAGGTTAGGGTAAGTGTTCTGGTTAGGGTTAGGGTAAAAGTAAGGATAAAGGTTAGGGTTAGGTTTAGGGTTATGTGTTAGGTTTAGGGTTAGGGTTAGGTTTACTGTTACATTAAGGGTTAGGGTTAGGGTAAGGGTAAGGGTTAGGCTTAGAGTTACGTTTAGGTTTAGGGTTAGGGTTAGGGTTACGGTTAGGGTTAGGGTTAGGGTAAGGGTAATTGTTAGGTTTAGGGTTAGGTTTAGGGTTAGGGTTAGGGTAAGGGTAAGGGTTAGGGTTAGAGTTAGGGTTAGGGTAATGGTAAGGGTTAGGGTTAGGTTTAGGGTTAGGGTTAGGGTAAGGGTAAGGGTTAAATTTAGGGTTAGGGTTAGCATTAAGGTTAGTGTTAGGATTAGGATTAGGGTAAGGTTAGGGTTAGGGTAAGGGTAAGGGTTAGGATTAGTGTTAGGTTTAGGGTAAGGGTAAGGTTTAGGGTTAGGGTTAGGGTTAGGGTTAGGTGTAGGGTAAGGGTAAGGGTTAGGCTTAGGGTTAGTGTTAGGTTTAGGGTTAGGATTAGGTTTAGGGTAAGTGTAAGGGTTAGAGTTAGGGTTAGGGTTAGAGTAAGGGTTAGGGTTAGGGTTAGGGTTTGTGTAAGGTCAAGGATTAGGGTTAGGGTTAGGGTTAAAGTTAGGTTTAGGGTTAGGTTTAGAGCAAAGGTAAGGGTGAAGTTTAGGGTTAGGGTTAGGGTTAGGGTTAGGGTAAAGGTAAGGGTTAAGTTTAGGGGTAGGGTTAGGTTTAGGGTTAGGGTTAGGGTTAGGGTAAGGATAAGGGTTGGGGTTAAGTTTAGCGTTAGTGTTAGAGTTAGGGTTAGGTTTAAATTTAGGGATAGGATGTGGGTAAGGGTAAGGGTTAGGGTTAGGTTTAGGTTTAGGGTTAGGGTTACAGTTTGGATTAAGGTTAGGGTTAGGGTAAGGGTTGTGTTAGGGTTAGGGTTAGCGTTAGTGTAAGGGTAAGGGTTAGGGTTAGGGTTAAGGTAAGGGCAGAGGGTTAGGGTTAGGTTTAGTGTTAGGTTTAGCTTAAAGGTTACGATTAGGTTCAGGGTAAGGGTAAGGTTTAGGATTAGGGCTAGGGTTAGGGTAAGGGTAAGGGTTAAGGTTAGGGTTATGGTTAGGTTTAGGGTTAGGGGAAGAGTAAGGGTTAGGGTTAGGGTTATGATTAGGGTTAGGGTAAGGGTTAGGGTTAGGGTTAGGGTTAGGGTTAGGGTAGATGTTAGAGTTAGGGTTAAGATTAGGGTAAGGGTTAGCGTTAGGGTTAGGGTTAGGGTTAGGTTTATGATAAGGGTAAGGTTTGGATTAGTGTTAGATTTAGGGTAAGGGTAAGGTTTAGGGTTAGGGTTAGGGTTAGGTGTAGGGTAAGGGTAAGGTTTAGGGTTAGGGTTAGGGTTAGGGTTAGGTTTAGGGTTAGGGTTAGGGTAAGGGAAAGGGTTAGGGTAGGGTTACGGTTAAGGTTAGGTTTAGGTTTAGGTTTAGGTTTAGGGTTAGGGTAAGGGTAAGGGTTAATTTCAGGGTTAGGGTTAGGGTTAGGGTTGAGGTTAGGGTTAGGATTAGGATTAGGGTAAGGGTTAGGGTTATGGTTAGGTTTAGGGTTAGGGTTAGGGTAAGGGTAAGGGTTAGGTTAGAGTTAGGGTTAGGGTTAGGGTAATGGTAAGGGTTAGGGTTAGGTTTAGAGTTAGGGTTAGTGTAAGGGTACGGGTTAGATTTAGGGTTAGGGTTAGGGTAAGGGTAAGGGTTAGGGTTAGGGTTAGGGTTAGGTTTAGGGTTAGGGTTACGTTTAAGGTTAGGGTTAGGTTAAGGGTTAGGGTTAAGGTTAGGGTTAGGGTTTTGTTAGGGTAGCGTAAGGGTTAGGGTTAGGGTTAGGGTAAGGGTTAGCGTTAGGGTTAGGGTTTGGGTTAGAGTTAGGTTTAGGGTTATGGTAAGAGTAAGGGTTAGGGTTAGGGTTAGGTTAAGGGTTAGGGTTAGGGGTTAGGGTCAGGGTTAGGATTAGGGTTAGGGTAAGGGTTAGGGTTAGGTTTAGGGTAAGGGTTCGGGTTAGGGTTAGGGTAAGTGTTAGAGTAAGGGTTAGGGTTAGAGTTAGGTTTAGGGTATGGGTAAAGTTTAGGGTTAGGGTGAGGGTAAGGGAAAGGGTTAGTGTTAGTGTTAGGGTAAGGGTAAAGTTTAGGGTTAGGGTTAACATTATGGGTTAGTGTTATGGTTAGGGTTAGGTTCAGGGTAAGGGCAAGGGTTACGTTCAGGGTTAAGGTTAGGTTTAGGTTTAGGGTTAGGGTTAGTTTTAGGGTTAGGGTTAGAGTTGTGGTAACGGTAAGGGTTTGGGTTAGGGTAAGGGTTAGTTTTAGGGTTAGGGGTAAGGGTTAGGGTTAGGGTTAGGTTTAGGGTTAGGGTTAGGGTAAGGGAAAGGGTAAGGGTTAGGGTTAGGGTTAGGGTTAGGGTAAGGGTAAGGGTTAATTTTAGGGTTAGGGTTAGGTTTAGGGTTGAGATTAGGGTTAGATTAGTATTAGGGTAAGGGTTAGGGTTAGGGTTAGGTTTAGGGTAAGTGTTAGAGTAAGGGTTAGGGTTAGAGTTAGGTTTAGGGTATGGGTTAAGTTTAGGTTTAGGGTGAGGGTAAGGGTAAGGGTTAGGGTTAGGGTTAGGGTAGGGGTAAAGTTTAGGGTTAGGGTTAAGTTTATGGGTTAGTGTTATGGTTAGGGTTAGGTTTAGGGTTAGGTTTAGGGTAAGGGCAAGGGTTACGTTCAGGCTTAAGGTTAGGTTTAGGGTTAGGGTTAGGGTTAGTTTTAGGGTTAGGGTTAGGATAAGGGTAAGAGTTAGGGTTAGAGTTAAGGTTAGGGTAAGGGTAAGGGTTAGGGTTAGATTTAGGGTTAGGGTTAGGGTTAGGGTAAGGTTAAGGGTAAGGGTTAGGGTAAGGGTTAGGGTTAGGTTTAGGTTTAGGGTTAGGGTTAAGTTTCTGGTTAGGGTAAGGGTTAGTTTTAAGGTTAGGGTTAGGGTTAGGATTAGGGTTGGGTTTAGGGTAAGGGTAAGTGTTATGGTTAGGTTTAGGGTTAGGGTTATCGTAAGGGTAAAGGTTAGGGTTAGAGTTATGGTTAAGGTAATGGTAAGCGTTAGGGTTAGGTTAGGGTTAGGGTTAGTGTAAGGGTAAGGGTTAGATTTAGTGTTAGTTTTAGGGTTAGGGGAAGGATAATGGTTAGGTTTAGGGTTAGGGTTAGGTTTAGGGTTAGGGTTTGGGTTAGTGTTAGGATTAGGGTAAGGGTTAGGGTTAAGGTTAGTGTTAGGGTTAGGGTTAGGGTTAGGGTAAGGGTAAGGATTAAGGTTAGGTTTAGGGTTAGGGTTAGGGTAAAGGTAAGGGTTAAGTTTAGGGTTAGGGTTAGGGTTAGGGTTAGGGTTATAGTAAGTATAAGGTTTAGGGTTAAGTTTAGGGTTAGGGTTAGAGTTAGGGTTAAGTTTAAAGTTAGGGTTAGGGTGTGCGTAAGGTTAAGGGTTAGGGTTAGGGTTAGGGTAAGTGTTAGGGTATGGGTTAGGGTTAGGGTTAGGTTTAGTGTATGGGTTAAGTTCAGGGTTAGGGTTACGATAAGGTTAAGGGTTAGGGTTAGGATGAGGGTTAGGGTAAGTGTTCTGGTTAGGGTTAGGGTAAGGGTAAGTATAAATGTTAGGGTTAGGGTTTGGGTTAGGTGTAGGTTTAGGGTTAGGTTTAGGGTAAGGTCAATTGTTAGGCTTAGTGTTAGGGTTTCGTTTAGGGTTAGGGTTAGGGGTAGGTTTAGGTTTAGATTATGGGTTAGGGTTAGGGTAAGGGTAAGGGTTAGGCTTAGAGTTAGGTTTAGGCTTAGGGTTAGGGTTAGAGTTAGGGTTAGGGTTAGGGTAAGGGTAAGGTTAGGGTTAGGTTTAGGGTTAGTGTTAGGTTAAGGGTTAGGGTTATGGGTTAGGGTAAGGGTAAGGGTAAGGTTTAGGTTTAGGGGTAGGGTAAAGGTTAGGGTTAGGGTTAGGGTTAGGTTTAGGGTTAGTTTTTGTATTAGGGTTAGGTTTAAGGTTAGGGTTAGGGTGTGGGTAAGGGTAAGGGTTAGGGTTAGGTTTAGGGTTAGGGTTAGGTTTACGGTTAGGGTTTGGGTTAGGGTAAGGGTAAGGGTAAGGTTAGGGTTAGGATTAGGGCTAGAGTTAGGTTCAAGTTTAGGGTTAGGGGTTAGGGTTAGGGTTAAGATAAGGGTAAGGGTTAGGGTTAGGGTTAGGGTTAGGGTAAGGGTTGTGGTTAGGTTTAGTGTTAGGTTTAGGGGTAGGGTAACGGTAAGGTTAGGTTAGGGTTAGTGTTAGGTTAAGGATTAGGGTTAGGGGTTAGGGTTAGTGTTAGGGTTAGGGTAAGGGTTAGGGTTAGAGTTAGGGTAATGGTTAGGGTTAGGGTTAGGCTAAGGATAAGTGTTAGGGTTAGGGTTAAGGCAAGGACTAGGGTTTGGGCTAGGGTTAGGTTTAGGGTTAGTTTTAGGATTACGGTTAGGGTTAGAGTTAGGTTTAGGGTTAGGGTAATGGTAAGATTAGGGTTACGTTTAGGGTTAGTGTTAGGTCAAGGGTTAGGGTTAGGGTTAGGGTTAGGGTTAGGTTTATGGTAAGGGTAAGGGTAAGTGTTAGGGTTAGGGTTAGGCTAAGGGTTATTGTTAGAGTTAGGGTTAGGGTTAGGGTAAGTGTTAGGTTTAGGGTTAGGGTTAGGCTAAGTGTTAGGTTAAGGGTTAGTGTTAGGGTTAGGTTTAGGGTTCGGGTTAAGGTTAGGGTTAGGTTTAGGGTAAGGGTAAGGGTTAGGGTTAGGATTAGGTTGAGGGTAAGTGTTAGGGTTAGGGTTAGGGTTAGGGTAAGGGTTAGTGTTAGGGTTAGTTTTAGGGTTAGGGGTTAGGGTTAGGTTTAGGGTTAGGGTTATTGTAAGGGTAAGGGTTAAGGTTACGGTTAGGGTTAGGTTTAGGGTTAGGGTAAGGGTTAGGGTAAGGGTTAATTTTAGGGTTAGGGTTAGGGTTGAGGTTAGGGTTAGGATTAGAATTAGGGTAAGTGTTAGGGTTAGGTTTATGGTAAGGGTAAGGTTTAGGATTAGTGATAGGTTTAGGTTAAGGGTAAGGTTTAGGGTTAGGGTTAGGGTTAGGTTTAGGTGTAGGGTAAGGCTAAGGGTTAGGGTTAGGGTTAGGTTTAGTGTTAGGTTTAGGGTTAGGGTAAGTATAAGTGTTAGTGTTAGGGTTAGGGTTAGAGTAAGGGTTAGGGTTAGGGTTAGGGTAAGGTCAAGGGTTAGGTTTAGGGTTAGGATTAAGGTTAGGTTTAGGGTTAGGTTTAGGGTTAGGTTTAGGGTAAGGGATAGGGTTAGAGTTAGGGTTAGGGTTAAGGTTAGGGTTAGGGTTAGGGCTGGGTAAGGGTTAGGGTTAGGGTTAGGATAAGGGTTAGGGTTAGGGTTGGGGTTAGAGTTAGGTTTAGGGTTAGGGTAAGGTTTAGGGTTATGGTTAGGGTAAGGTTTAGGGTTAGGATTAGGGTAAGGGTTAGGGTTAGGTTTAGGGTTCGGGTAAGGGTAAGTGTTAGGGTTAGGGTTAGGGTTAGGGTTAGGGTTATGTTTAGGGTATGGGTTAAGTTTAGGGTTAGGGTGAGGGTAAGGGTAAGGGTTAGGGTTAGGGTTAGGGTAAGTGTTCTGGTTAGGGTTAGGTTTAGGGTTAGGTTTAGGGTAAGGGCAAGGATTAGGTTTAGGGTTAGGGTTAGGTTTAGGGTTAGGGTTAGGGTTAGTTTTAGGGTTAGGGTTAGGGTAAGGGTAAGGGTTAGGGTTAGGGTTAGGGTTTGGGTAAGGGTAAGGGTTAGGGTTAGGATTGGGGTTAGGGTTAGTGTAAGGGTACGGGTTAGATTTAGGGTTAGCGTTACGGTTAGGGTATGGGTAAGGGTTAGGGTTAGGGTTAGGTTTAGGCTTAGGGTTAGGGTTAGGGTTAAGGTTAGGCTTAGGTTAAGGGTTAGGGTCAAGGTCAGGGTTAGCTTTAGGGTTAGGGTAAGAGTAAGGGTTAGGGTTAGGTTTAGGGTTAGGGTTAGGGTGAAGGTAAGGGTTAAGATTAGGGTTAGGGTTAGGTTTAGGGTTAGGGTTAGGGTTAGATTTAGGGTAAGGGTATGATGGAGGGTTAGGTTTAGGGTTAAGGTTAGGGTTAGGGTTTGGGTTAGAGTTAGGTTTAGGGTTAGGGTAAGAGTAAGGGTTAGGGTTAGGGTTAGGGTTAGGGTTAGGGTTAGGTTAAGGGTTAGGGTTAGGGGTTAGGGTTAGGGTTAGGGTTAGGGTAAGGTTTAGTGTTAGGATTAGGGTAAGGGTTAGGGTTAGGGTTAGGGTAAGGGTAAGTGTTAGGGTTAGGGTTAGGTTTAGGGTAAGTGTTAGGGTAAAGATTAGTGTTAGGATTAGGTTTAGGGTATGGGTTAAGTTTAGGGTTAGGGTTAGGGTAAGGGTAAGGGTTAGGGTTAGGGTTAGGGTTAGGGTAAGTGTTCTGGTTAGGGTTAGGGTTAGGGTTAGTTTAAGGATAAAGTTTAGCTTTAGGGTTATGGGTTAGGGTTAGGGTTAGGTTTAGGGTAAGGGCAAGGGTTAGGTTTAGGGGTAGGGTTAGTTTTAGGGTTAGGGTTAGGGTTAGGTTTAGGGTTAGGGTTAGGGTGAGGGTAAAGTTTAGGGTTAGAGTTATGGTTAGGGTAATTGGAAGGGTTAGGGTTAGGTGTAGGGTTAGGGTTAGTGTAAGGGTAAGGGTTAGATTTAGTGTTAGGTTTAGGGTTAGGGGAAGGGTAAGGGTTACGTTTAGGGTTAGGGTTAGGTTTAGGGTTAGGGTTAGGGTTAGGGTTAGGTTTAGGGTTAGGGTTAGTGTTAGGATTAGGGTAAGGGTTAGGGTTAAGGTTAGGGTTAGGGTTAGGATTAGGGTAAGGGTAAGGGTTAGGGTTAGGTTTAGGGTTAGGGTTAATGTAAAGGTAAGGGTTAAGTTTAGGGTTAGGGTTAGGTTTAGGTTTAGGGTTAGGGTTAGGGTTATAATAAGGATAAGGTTTATGGTTAAGTTTAGGGTTAGGGTCAGAGTTAGGGTTAGGTTTAACGTTAGGGTTAGGGTGTGGGTAATGGTAAGGGTTAGGGTTAGGGTTAGGGTTAGGGTAAGCGTTACTGTTAGTATTAGGGTAAGGGTTAGTGTTAGGGTTAGGATTAGGGTAAGGTTAAGTGTTAGGGTTAGGGTTAAGTTTAGGGTCAGTGTTAGGGTATGTGTTAGGGTTAGGGTTAGGTTTAGGGTATGGGTTAAGTTTAGGGTTAGGGTTACGATAAGGTTAAGTTTTAGGGTTAGGATGAGGGTTAGGGTAAGTGTTCTTGTTAGGGTTAGGGTAAAGGTAAGGATAAAGGTTAGGGTTAGGTTTAGGGTTTTGTGTTAGGGTTAGGGTTAGGGTTAGGTTTAGGGTTAGATTAAGGGTTAGGGTTAGGGTAATGTTAAGGGTTAGGCTTAGAGTTACGTTTAGGTTTAGGGTTAGGGTTACGGTTAGGGTTAGGGTTAGGGTAAGGGTAAGGGTAGGGTAGGTTTAGTGTTAGTGTTAGGTTAAGGGTTAGGGTTAGGGGTTACAGTTAGGGTTAGGGTAATGGTAAGGGTTTGGGTTAGGGTTAGGGTTATGGTTTTGGTTAGGGTTAGGGTTAGGTTTAGGGTTAGGTTTTGCGTTAGGGTTAGGTTTAAGGTTAGGGTTAGAGTGTGGGTAAGGGTTAGGTTTAGGGTTAGGGTTAGGGTTACGGTTATGGTTTGGGTTAGGGTAAGAGTAAGGGTAGGGTTAGGGTTAGGTTTAGGGTTAGTGTTAGGTTAAAGGTTAGGGTTAGGGTTAGGGTTAGGTTTACGTTAGGTTTAGTGTTAGGGTAACGGTAAGATTAGGTTTAGGGTTAGTGTTAGGTTAAGGGTTAGGGTTAGGGGTTAAGGTTAGAGTTAGGGTTTGGGTAAGGGTAAGTGTTAGGGTTAGGGTTAAGGCAAGGACTAGGGTTTGGGTTAGGGTTAGGTTTAGGGTTAGTTTTAGGGTTACGATTAGGGTTAGAGTTAGGTTTAGGGTTGGGGTAACGGTAAGATTAGGGTTAGGTTTAGGGTTAGTGTTAGGTCAAGGGTTAGTGTAAGGGTTAGGGTTAGGGTTAGTTTTAGGGTTAGGGTTAGGGTAAGGGTAAGGTTTAGGGTTAGGTTTAGTGTTAGGGTAAGGGTAAGCGTTAGGGTTAGGGTTAGGGTAAGGGTTAGGGTTAGGGTTAGGGTTAGGGTTAGGTTAAGTGTAAGGGTTAGGTTTAGGGTTAGGTTTAGGGTTAGGGTTAGGGTTAAGGTTAGGGTTAGGGTTAGGTTTAGGGTTAAATTTAGGTTTAAGGTTAGGGTTAGGGTAAGGGTATGGGTTAGGTTTAGTGTTAGGGTTATGGTTAGGGTAAGTGTAAGGATTAGGGTTAGGGTTAGGTTTAGGGTTAGGGTTAGGGTTAAGGTTAGGGTTAGGGTTAGGTTTATGGTTAAGTTTAGGGTTAAGGTTAGGGTTAGGGTAAGGGTAAGGTTTAGGGTTAGGTTTAGGTTTACGGTTAGGGTAAGGGTAAGGGTTAATTTTAGGGTTAGGGTTAGGATTAAGGTTAGGGTTAGGATTAGGATTAGGGTAAGGTTTAGGGTTAGGGTAAGGGTAAGGGTTAGGATTAGTGTTAGGTTTAGGGTAAGGGTAAGGTTTAGGGTTAGGGTTAGAGTTAGGTGTAGGGTAAGGGTTAGGGTTAGGCTTAGGGTTAGTGTTAGGGTTAGGGTTAGGATTAGGTTTAGGTTAAGTGTAAGGGTTAGAGTTAGGGTTAGGGTTAGAGTAAGGGTTAGGGTTAGGGTTAGGGTTTGTGCAAGGTCAAGGGTTAGGGTTAGGGTTAGGGTTAGGGTAAGGATAAGGGTTGGGGTTAAGTTTAGGGTTAGTGTTAGAGTTAGGGTTAGGTTTAAATTTAGGGTTAGGGTGTGGGTAAGGGTAAGGGTTAGGGTTAGGTTTAGGTTTAGGGTTAGGGTTACGGTTTGGGTTAGGGTTAGGGTTAGGGTAAGGGTTGTGTTAGGGTTAGGGTTAACGTTAGTGTAAGGGTAAGGGTTAGGGTTAAGGTTAAGGTAAGGGCAAGGGTTAGGGTTAGGTTTAGTGTTAGGTTTAGCTTAAAGGTTACGATTAGGTTCAGGGTAAGGGTAAGCTTTAGGGTTAGGGCTAGGGTTAGGGTAAGGGTAAGGGTTAAGGTTAGGGTTATGGTTAGGTTTAGGGTTAGGGGAAGAGTAAGGGTTAGGGTTAGGGTTATGATTAGGGTTAGGGTAAGGGTTAGGGTTAGGGTTAGGGTTAGGGTAGATGTTAGGGTTAGGGTTAAGATTAGGGTAAGGGTTAGCGTTAGGGTTAGGGTTAAGGTTAGGGTTATGATAAGGGTAAGGTTTGGATTAGTGTTAGATTTAGGGTAAGGGTAAGGTTTAGGGTTAGGGTTAGGGTTAGGTGTAGGGTAAGGGTAAGGTTTAGGGTTAGGGTTAGGGTTAGGGTTAGGGTAAGGGTTAGGGTTTATTTTAGGGTTAGGGTTAGGGTTAGGGTTGAGGTTAGTGTTAGGATTAGGATTAGGGTAAGGGTTAGGGTTAGGTTTAGGGTTAGGGTTATTGTAAGGGTACGGGTTAGATTTAGGGTTAGCGTTAGGGTTAGGGTAAGGTTAAGTGTTAGGGTTAGGGTTAGGGTTAGGTTTAGGGTTAGGGTAAGTGTAAGGGTTAGCGTTCGGGTTAGGTTTAGGGTAAGGGTATTTTGTAGGGTTAGGGTTAGGGTTAGGGTTAAGTTTAGGGTTAGGGTTAGGGTTAGGTTTAGGGTAAGGGTTAGGGTTAGGGTTAGGGTAAGGGTTAGCGTTAGGGTTAGGGTTTGGGTTAGAGTTAGGTTTAGGGTTAGGGTAAGAGTAAGGGTTAGGGTTAGGGTTAGGTTAAGGGTTAGGGTTAGGGGTTAGGGTTACGGTTAGGGTTAGGGTTAGGGTAAGGTTTAGGGTTAGGATTAGGGTAAGGGTAAGGGTTAGGGTTAGGGTAAGGTTAAGTGTTAGGGTTAGAGTTCGGTTTAGGGTAAGTGTTAGGGTAAGGTTTAAGGTTGGGGTTAGGTTTAGGGTATGGGTTAAGTTTAGGCTTAGGGTTAGTGTTAGGGTTAGGGTTAGGATTAGGTTTAGGTTAAGTGTAAGGGTTAGAGTTAGGGTTAGGGTTAGAGTAAGGGTTAGGGTTAGGGTTAGGGTTTGTGTAAGGTCAAGGGTTAGGGTTAGGGTTAGGGTTAGGGTAAGGATAAGGGTTGGGGTT
The DNA here is from genome assembly GCA_024803745.1 of Megascapheus bottae. Taxonomy (NCBI): domain Eukaryota; kingdom Metazoa; phylum Chordata; class Mammalia; order Rodentia; family Geomyidae; genus Megascapheus; species Megascapheus bottae. Next base: position 104,703 of record JANJXV010001398.1, on the reverse strand, counting down.
AAGTTTAGGGTTAGTGTTAGAGTTAGGGTTAGGTTTAAATTTAGGGTTAGGGTGTGGGTAAGGGTAAGGGTTAGGGTTAGGTTTAGGTTTAGGGTTAGGGTTACGGTTTGGGTTAGGGTTAGGGTTAGGGTAAGGGTTGTGTTAGGGTTAGGGTTAACGTTAGTGTAAGGGTAAGGGTTAGGGTTAAGGTTAAGGTAAGGGCAAGGGTTAGGGTTAGGTTTAGTGTTAGGTTTAGCTTAAAGGTTACGATTAGGTTCAGGGTAAGGGTAAGCTTTAGGGTTAGGGCTAGGGTTAGGGTAAGGGTAAGGGTTAAGGTTAGGGTTATGGTTAGGTTTAGGGTTAGGGGAAGAGTAAGGGTTAGGGTTAGGGTTATGATTAGGGTTAGGGTAAGGGTTAGGGTTAGGGTTAGGGTTAGGGTAGATGTTAGGGTTAGGGTTAAGATTAGGGTAAGGGTTAGCGTTAGGGTTAGGGTTAAGGTTAGGGTTATGATAAGGGTAAGGTTTGGATTAGTGTTAGATTTAGGGTAAGGGTAAGGTTTAGGGTTAGGGTTAGGGTTAGGTGTAGGGTAAGGGTAAGGTTTAGGGTTAGGGTTAGGGTTAGGGTTAGGGTAAGGGTTAGGGTTTATTTTAGGGTTAGGGTTAGGGTTAGGGTTGAGGTTAGTGTTAGGATTAGGATTAGGGTAAGGGTTAGGGTTAGGTTTAGGGTTAGGGTTATTGTAAGGGTACGGGTTAGATTTAGGGTTAGCGTTAGGGTTAGGGTAAGGTTAAGTGTTAGGGTTAGGGTTAGGGTTAGGTTTAGGGTTAGGGTAAGTGTAAGGGTTAGCGTTCGGGTTAGGTTTAGGGTAAGGGTATTTTGTAGGGTTAGGGTTAGGGTTAGGGTTAAGTTTAGGGTTAGGGTTAGGGTTAGGTTTAGGGTAAGGGTTAGGGTTAGGGTTAGGGTAAGGGTTAGCGTTAGAGTTAGGGTTTGGGTTAGAGTTAGGTTTAGGGTTAGGGTAAGAGTAAGGGTTAGGGTTAGGGTTAGGTTAAGGGTTAGGGTTAGGGGTTAGGGTTACGGTTAGGGTTAGGGTTAGGGTAAGGTTTAGGGTTAGGATTAGGGTAAGGGTAAGGGTTAGGGTTAGGGTAAGGTTAAGTGTTAGGGTTAGAGTTCGGTTTAGGGTAAGTGTTAGGGTAAGGTTTAAGGTTGGGGTTAGGTTTAGGGTATGGGTTAAGTTTAGGGTTAGGGTTAGGGTAAGGGTAAGGGTTAGGTTTAGGGTAAGGGTAAGGGTTAGGGTTAGGGTTAGGGTTAGGGTAAGTTTTCTGGTTAGGGTTAGGGTTAGGGTAAGGATAAAGGTTATCTTTAGGGTTTTGGGTTAGAGTTAGGGTTAGGTTTAGGTTAATGGAAGGGTTAGGTTTAGGGGTAGGGTTAGTTTTAGGGTTAGGGTAAGGGTTAGGTTTAGGGTTATGGTTAGGGTAAGGGTACAAGTTAGGGTTAGAGTTATGGTTAGGGTAATGGTAAAGGTTAGGGTTAGGATAGAGTTAGGGTTAGTGTAAGGGTAAGGGTTAGATTTAGTGTTGGGTTTAGGGTTAGGGGAAGGGTAATGTTTAGGTTTAGGGTTAGGGTTAGCTTTAGGTTTAGGGTTTGGGTTAGTGTTAGGATTAGGGTAAGGGTTAGGGTTAAGGTTAGTGTTAGGGTTAGGTTTAGGGTTAGGGTAAGGGTAAGGGTTAGGGTTAGGTTTATGGTTAGGGTTAGGGTAAAGGTAAGGGTTAAGTTTAGGTTTAGGGTTAGGTTTAGGGTTAGGGTTAGGGTTAGGGTTATAATAAGGATAAGATTTAGGGTTAAGTTTAGGGTTAGGGTTAGAGTTAGGGTTAAGTTTAACGTTAGGGTTAGGGTGTGGGTAAGGGTAAGGGTTAGGGTTAGGGTTAGGGTTAGGGTAAGGGTTACTGTTAGTATTAGGGTAAGGGTTAGGGTTAGGGTTAGGGTTAGGGTAAGGTTAAGTGTTAGGGTTAGGGTTAGGTTTAGTGTCAGTGTTAGGGTATGGGTTAGGGTAGGGTTAGGTTTAGGGTATGGGTTAAGTTTAGGGTTAGGTTTACGATAAGGTTAAGGGTTAGGGTTAGGATGAGGGTTAGGGTAAGTGTTCTGGTTAGGGTTAGTGTAAGGGTAAGGATAGAGTTTAGGGTTGGTGTTAGGGTTTAGTTTAGGGTTAGGATTAGGGGTAGGTTTAGGGTTAGATTATGGGTTAGGGTTAGGTAAGGGTAAGGGTTAGGCTTAGAGTTAGGTTTAGGCTTAGGGTTAGGGTTAGGGTTAGTGTTAGTTTAAGGGTGAGGGTTAGGGGTTAGGGTTAGGGTTAGGGTAAGTGTAAGGGTTAGGGTTAGGGTTAGTTTTAGGGTTAAGGTTAGGGTTAGGGTTAGGGTTAGGTTTAGGATAAGGGTAAGGGTTAGGGTTAGGGTTAGGTTTAGGGTTAACGTCAGGGTTAGGGTTAGGGTTAGGTTTAGGGTAAGGGTTAGGGTTACGGTTAGGATTAGGGTTAAGCTTAGGTTTAGGGTTAGGATTAGGGTTAGGGTAAGTGTTAGGGTTAGGGTTAGGGTTAGTTTTAGTGTTAGGTGTTAGGGTTAGGTTTAGGGTTAGGTTTAGGGTTAGGGTTAGGGTAAGGGTTAGGGTTAGGTTTAGGGTGAGGGTAAGGGTAAAGGTTAATTTTATGGTTAGGGTTAGGGTTAGGATTGAGGTTAGGGTTAGGATTAGAATTAGGGTAAGGGTTAGGATTAAGGTTAGGGTTAGGGTAAGGGTAAGGGTTAGGATTAGGGTTAGGATTAGGGTAAGGGTAAGGTTTAGGGTTAGGGTTACGGTAAGGATAAGGGTTAGGGTTAGGGTTAGGGTTAGGTTTAGGGTTAGGGTAAGAGTAAGGGTTAGGGTTAGGGTTAGGATTAGGGTTAGGGTAAGGGTTAGGATTAGTGCTAGGGTTAGGGTAGATGTTAGGGTTAGGGTTAAGATTATGGTAAGTGTTAGCGTTAGGGTTTGGGTTAGGTTTCGGGTTATGGTAACGGTAAGGATTGGATTAGTGTTAGGTTTAAGGTAAGGGTAAGGTTTAGGGTTAGGGTTAGGGTTAGGGTTAGGGTTAGGTGTAGGGTAAGGGTAAGGTTTAGGGTTAGGGTTAGGGTTAGGGTTAGGTTTAGGGTAAGTGTAAGGGTTAGGTTTAGGGTTAGGGTTAGAGTAAGGGTTAGGGTTAGGGTTAGGGTTAGGGTAAGGGCAAGGGTTAGTGTAGGGTTAGGGTTAACGTTAGGTTTAGGGTTAGGTTTAGGGTTAGGTTTAGGGTTAGGTTTATGGTAAGTGTAAGGGTTAGGGTTAGGGTTAGGTTTAGGGTTAAGGTCAGGGTTGGGGTTAGGGTTAGGTTTAGGGTAAGGATAAGGGTTGGGGTTAGGGTTACGTTTAGGGTTAATGTTAGGGTTAGGGTTAGGATTAGGTTTAGGGTAAGTGTTAGGGTTAGGGTTAGGGTTAGTTTTAGTGTTAGGGGTTAGGGTTAGGTTTAGGGTTAGGGTTAGGGTAAGGGTTAGGGTTAGGGTTAGGTTTAGGGTTATTGTAAGGGTAAGGGTTAATTTTAGGGTTAGGGTTAGGGTTAAGGTTGAGGTTAGCATTAGGATTAGCATTAGGGTAAGGGTTAGGATTAAGGTTAGGGTTAGGGAAAGGGTAAGGGTTAGGATTAGGGTTGAGATTAGGGTAAGGGTAATGTTTAGGGTTAGGGTTATGGTTAGGGTTAGTTGTAGGGTAAGGGTTAGGGTTAGGTTTAGGGTTAGGGTTAGGGTTAAGGTTAGGGTAAGCGTAAGGGTTAGGGTTAGGGTTAGGGTTAGGGTTAGAATTAGGTTTAGGGTTGGTGTTACGGTAAGGGTTAGGGTTAGGGTTAGGGTTAGGGTAAGTTTAAGGGTAAGGGTTAGGGTTAGGATTAGGGTTAGGGTTAGCGTAAGGGAAAGGGTTAGATTTAGGTTTTGGGTTAGGGTTACGGTAAGAGTAAGGGTTAGGGTTAGGGTTAGGGTTAGGTTTAGGGTTAGGGTTTGTGTTAGGGTAAGGGTAAGGGTTAGGGTTGGCTTTAGGGTTATGGTTAGGGTTAGGGTAAAGGTAAGGGTTAAGTTTAGGGTTAGGGTTAGGTTTAGGGTTAGGGATAGGGTTAGGGTAAGGATAAATGTTGGGGTTAAGTTTGGGGTTAGGGTTAGAGTTAGGGTTAGGTTTAAGGTTAGGGTAAGGGTGTGGGTAAGGGTAAGGTTTAGGGTTAGGTTTAGGTTTAGGTTTAGGTTTAGGGTTAGGGTTACGGTTAGGGTTAGGGTTAGGGTTAGGGTTAGGGTAAGGGTTGTGTTAGATTTAGGGTTAGCGTTGTGGTAAGGGTAAGGGTTAGGGTTAGGGTTAAGGTAAGGATAAGGGTTAGGGTTAGGGTTAGGGTTAGGTTTAGTTTAAGGGTTAGGATTAGGTTTAGGGTAAGGGCAATTGTTAGGTTTAGGGTTAGGGTTTGTTTTAGGGTTAGGGTTAGGGTTAGGTTTAGGGATAGGTTAAGGGTTAGGGTTAGGGTTAGGGTAAGTGTAAGTGTTAGGGTTAGAGTTAGGGTTAGGGTTAGGTTTACGTTTAGGGTTAGTGTAAGGGTAAGGGTTAGATTTAGGGTTAGGGTTAGGGTAAGGGTAAGGGTTAGGGTTAGGTTTAGGGTTAGTGTTAAGGTTAGGGTAGGGTTAGGGTTAGGGTAAGGT
>JANJXV010001398.1:15000-95000 GCA_024803745.1 Megascapheus bottae | reverse complement strand
TTAGGGTTAGGTTTAAGTTTAGGGTTAGGGTAAAGGTAAGGGTTAGGGTTAGGGTTAGGGTTAGGTTTAGTGTTGGGGTTAAGTTTAGGGTTAGGGTAAGGGTTAGGGTTAGGTTTAGGTTAGGTTTTCTGGTTACGTTTAGGGGTACGTTTAGGGTTAGGTTTAGGGTTAGGGTAAGGGTATGTGTTACGGTTAGAGTTAGGGTTAGGGTTAGCATTAGAGTAAGGGTAAGGGTAAGTGTTAGGGTTAGGGTTAAGGTAAGGGTAAGGGTTAAGGATAGGGTTAGGGTTAGGTTTAGGTTAAGGGTTAGGTTTAGGTTTACGGTAAGGGTAAGGTTTAGGGTTAGGGTTAGGGTTAGGGTTAAGGTTAGGGTTAGGCTAAGTGTAAGAGTTAGGGTTAGGGTTAGGTTGAGGTTTAGGGTAAGTGTAAGTGTTAGGGTTAGGGTTAGGTTTAGGGTTATGTTAAGGGTTAGGGTTAGGGTTAGGGTTAGGTTAGGGGTTAGGTAAGGGTAAGTGTTAGTGTCAGGGTGAGGGTTAGGATAAGGGTAAGTGTTAGGGGTTAGGGTAAGGGTTAGGTTTAGGGGTTATTGTTAGGGTTAGGGTAAGGGTTAGGGTTACGGGTTAGAGTTAGTGTTAGGGTTAGGTTAAGAGTTAATGTTAGGGTTAGGGTTTGGATAAGTGTTAGTGTTAGGGTTAGGGTAAGTGTTAGGGTTAGGTTTAGGGTAAGGGTTAGTGTTAGCTTTAGAGTAAGGGTAAGGTTTAGGGTTAGGTTTAGGGTTAGGGTTAGGGTAAGGTTTTGGGTTAGGATTAGGGTTAGGTTTAGGGTTGGGCGTAAGGATAGGGTTAGGGTTAGGGTAAGGGTAAGCGTTAGGGTTAGGGTTAGGGTTAGGCTAAGTGTTAGGGTAAGGGTGAGGTTTAGGATTAGTGTTAGGGTTAAGGTAAGGTTAAGGATTAGGGTTAGGTTTAGGGTTAGGTTTAGGGTAATGGTTAGGGTTAGGTTAAGTGTAAGAGTAAGTTTTGGGTTAGGGTTAGCTTTAGGGTTGGGGTTAGGGAAAGGGTAAGGTTTAGGGTTACGGTTAGGGTTAGTTTAAGGGTTAGGGTTAGGGCTTAGAGTTAGGGTTAGGGTTAGGGTAAAGGTTAGGGTTAGGGTTAGGCTAAGGGTTAGGGTTAGGGTTAGGATTCCGGTTAGGGTAAGTGTTAGGGTTAGGGTTAGGGTAAGGGTAAGGGTTAGGGTTAGGGTTAGGGTTAGGGTAAGTGTTAGGGTAAGGGTAAGGTTTAGGGTTAGTGTTAGGGTTAAGGTAAGGTTAAGGATTAGTGTTAGGGTTAGGGTTAGGTTTAGGGTAAGGGTTAGGGTTAGGTTAAGTGTAAGGGTAAGGTTTAGGTTTAGGGTTAGGGTTAGGGTTAGGGTTAGCTTTAGGGTTAGGGTTCGGGTAAGGGTAAGTGTTAGGGTTAGGGTAGGGTTAGGTTTAGTGTTAAGTTTATGTTTAGTGTTAGGGTAAGGGTAAGGGCAAGGATTAGGGTTAGGGTTAGGGTTCAGGTTAGGGTTAGGGTTAGGGTTAGGTTTAGGGTTAGGTTTAAGTTTAAGGTTAGGGTTAGGGTTAGAGTAAGGGTTAGGGTTAGGGTAAGGGTAAGGGTTAGGATTAGGGTTAGGGTTAGGGTTAAGTTTAAGGTTAGGGTTAGGGTTAGAGTAAGGGTTAGGGTTAGGCATAGGCTAAGGGTTAGGATTAGGGTTATTGTTACGGTAAGTGTTTCCAGTTAGGTTTACGGTTTGGGTAAGTGTAAGGGTTAGGGTTAGGGTTAGGGTTAGGAGAATGGTTAGGGTTAAGGATTAGGGTTAGGGTTAGGGTTAGAGTAAGGATCGGGTTAGGTTTTGGGTTAGGGTAAGGGTTAGGGTTAGGGTTAGTGTAAGGGTTAGGATAAGTGTTAGGTTAGGGTTAGGGTTAGTGTTAGGGTTTGGGTTAGGATAAGTGTTAGGGTTAGGGTTAGGGTAAGGGTAAGGTTAGAGTTAGGGTTAGTGGTAGGTTTAGTGTTAGGGTTTGGGTTAGTGTTAGGGTAAGGTTAAGTGTTAGGCTTAAGGTTAGGTTTAGTGTTACTTTTAGGGTTAGGGTTAGGGTTAGGGTTATGGTTAGGCTAAGGGTAAAGGTTAGGGTTAGGGTTAGGTTTAGGTTTAGGGTTAGGGTAAGATTAAGTGTTAGGGTTAGGGTTAGGGTTAGGTTTAGGGTAAGGGTTAGGGTTAGGGTTAGGGTAGGGGTTAGGTTAGGATAAGTGTTAGGGTTAGGGTTAGGATAAGGGTAAGGGTTAGGGTTAGGGTTAGGTTTAGGTTTAGGGGTTAGGGTTAGGATTAGGGTTAGGGGTTAGGGTTAGGGTTATGGTTAGGGTTAAGGTTAGCTTTAGGATCAGCGTTAGGGTAAGGGTATGGGTTAGGGTTAGGGTTAGGGTTAGATTTACTGTTGGGGTTGATGTTATGGTTATGGTTAGGGTTAGGGTTAGGGTTAGGTTTTGGGTTAGGGTTAGGGTTAGGGTTAGGGTTAGGGTTAGGGTTAGGGTATGCGTATGTGTTAGGGTTAGGGTTAGGGTTAGGGTTAGGGTTTGGTTTAGGGTAAGGGTTAGGGTTAGCGTTAGGGTAAGTGTAAGGGTTAGGGTTAGTGTTAGGGGTTAGGGTTAGGGTTAGGGTAAGGGTTAGGGTTTGGTTTAGGGTAAGGGTTAGGGTTAGGTTTAGGGTAAAGGTAAAGTTTAGGGTTAGGGTTAGGGTTAGGGTTAGGGTAAGGGTAAGGGTTAGGGTTAAGGTTACGTTTAGGCTTAGGGTAAGGATAAGGGTTAGGGTTAGGGTTAGGGTTAGGGTTAGGGTTAGGGGTTAGGTAAGGGTTAGGGTTAGGGTTAGTGTTGTTGGTAGGGTAAGGATAAGTGTTAGGGTTAGTGTTATGGTTAGCATAAGGTAAGGGTCAGGGTTAGGGTTAGGATTAGGGGTTAGGGTTAGGGTTAGGGTTAGGGTAATCGTTAGGGTTAGGGGTTAGGGTTAGTGTTAGGGTTAGGGATAGGGCTAGGATAAGGGTTAGGGTTCGGGTTCTGGTTAGGGTTAGGGTAAGTGTGTTAGGTTAGGGTTAGGGTTAGGGTTAGTGGTAGGGTTAGGGTTAGGGTATGAGTTAGGGTTAGGGTTAGGTTTACGGTTGGGGTTAAGGTTTGGGTAAGGGTAAGGGTTAGGGTTAGGGTTAGGGTAAGGGTTAGGGTTAGGGTTAGTGTTAGGATTAGGTTAAGAGTTAGTGTTAGGGTTAGGGTTAGTGTTGGGGTTAAGGTTAGGATTAGGGTAAGGGTTAGGACTAGGGTTAGGGTTAGGGGTTAGGGTTAGGGTTAGGTTTAGGGTTAGGTTTAGGGTAAGGGCAAGGGTTAGTGTTAGGGTTAGGGTTAAGTTTAGGGTTAGGGTTAGTGTTAGGGTTAGGATTAGGTTTAGGGTTAGGATTAGGGTAAGGGTTAGGTTTAGGGTTAGGGTTAGGGTTAATTTTAGGATTAGGGTTAGATTAGGTTTAGGGTAAGGGTTAGGTTTAGCTTTAGGGTTACGTTTAGGCTTAGGGTTAGGTTAAGGGTATGTGTTAGTGTTAGGGTTAGGGTTAGGGTTAGCGTTAGGCTAAGGGTATGGGTTAGGGTTATGTTTAGGGATAAGTTAAGGGTAAGGGTTAGGGTTAGGGTTAGGGTTATGTTTAGGGTAAGGGTTAGGTTTAGGGTTAGGGTTAGGTTTAGGGATGGGGTTAAGGTTAGGATTAGGTTTAGGGTAAGGGTAAAGGTTAGGGTTGGGGTTAGGGTTAGGGTATTTGTTAGGGTTAGGGTTAGGGTTAGTCTTGGGGTTAAGGTTTGGGTTAGGGTTAGGGTTAGGGTTAGGGTTAAGGTTAGGGTTAGGGTTGGGGTAAGTGTAAGGGTTAGTGTTAGGGTTACGGTTAGGGTAAGAGTTAGCTTTACGGTTAGGGTTAATTTTGGGGTTAAGGTTAAGTTTAGGGTAAGGGTTTGGGTTAGGGTTAGGGTTAGGTTTAGCGCAAGGTTTATGGTTAGTTTGGGGGTAAGTGTATGGTTTAGGGTTACGGTTAGAGTTAGGGTTAGGGTAAGGGTAAGAGTTAGGGGTAGGGTTAGGGTTAGGTTTAGGGTTAGGGTAAGGGTTAGTGTAAGGGTAAGGGTTAGGGTTAGGGTTAGTGTTACGGTTTAGGGTTAGGGTTAGGGTTAGGGTTATTGGTTAGTTTTAGGGTTAGGTTTAGGGTAAGGGTTAGGGTTAGGGGTTGGGGTTAGTGTTAGTGTTAGTTTAAGTGTTAGGGTTAGGTTTAGGGTTACGGTTAGGATAAGGGTTAGGGTTAGGGTTAGTCTTAGGGTTAGGGTAAGTGTTAGGGTCAGGGTAGTGTTAGGGTTAAGGTAAGGGTTAGGGTTAGGATTAGGGATAGAGTTAGGTTAAGGGTTAGGGTTAGGGTTAGGGTTATCGTTAGGTTTACGGTTAGGGTTAGGGTAAGAGTAAGGATTAGGGTTAAGGTTAGGGTTAGTTTTAGGGTAAGGGTAAGTGTTAGGGTTAGTGTTAGGGTTAGTGTTAGGTTTAGGGTTAGGGTTAGGGTAAGGGTAAGGATTAGGGTTAAGGTTAGGGTTAGGGTGAGGTTAAGGGTTAGGGTTAGGGTTAGGATAAGTGTAATGGTTAGGGTTAGGATTAGGGTTAGGGTTAGGGTAAGGGTTAGGGTAAGTGTTAGGGTTAAGGTTAGCTCTAGGGTTAGAGGTAGGGTAAGGATATGGGTTAGGGTCAGGGTTAGGTTAGGTATAGTGTTGGGGTTAAGGTTATGGTTAGGGTTAGGTTTAGGGTTAGGACTAGGTTTAGGGTTAGGTTTTGGGTTAGGGTTAGGGTTAGGGTTAGTGTAAGGGTATGTGTTAGGGTTAGGGTTAGAGTTATGGTTAGGGTTAGCGTTAGGGTAAGTGTAAGGGTTAGGGTTAGGGTTAGGGGTTAGGGTAAGGGTCAGGGTTAGGGTTAGGGTTAGGTTTAGGGTAAGGGTAAGGTTTAGGGTTAGGGTTAAGTTTAGGGTTAGGGAAATGGTACGGGTTAGGCTTAGGGTTACGTTTAGGTTAGGGTTAGTGTTAGGGTTAGGGTTAGGTTTTAGAAAGGGTTAGGGTTAGGGTTAGGGTTGTTGGTAGGGTAAGGATAAGTGTTAGGGTTAGTGTTATGGTTAGGATAAGGGTAAGGGTTAGGGTTAGGGGTTAGGTTTAGGGTTAGGGTTAGGGTAATCGTTAGGGTTAGCGGTTAGGGTTAGTGTTAGGGTTAGGGATAGGGTTAGGATAAGGGTTAGGGTTCGGGTTCTGGTTAGGGTTAGGTTAAGTGTGTTAGATTAGGGTTATGTTTAGGGTTATGGTTAGTGTAAGGGTTAGGGTTAGGGTTAGGTTTAGGTTTAGGGTTGGGGTTAAGGTGAGGGTTAGGGTTAGGGTGAGGGTAAGGTTTAGAGTTAAGGTTAGGGTTAGCATTAGGGTAAGGGTAAGGGTAAGGGTTAGGGTTAGGGTTAGGGTTAGGGTTAGGGGTTATGGTTAGGGTTAGGTTTAGGGTTAGGGTTAGGTTAAGGGTAAGGGATAGAGTTAGGGATAGGGTAAGGGTTAGAGTTAGGTTTAGGGTTAGGGTTAGGGTAAGCTAAAGGGTTAGGGTTAGGGTAAGTGTTAAGGTTAGGGTTATGGTTAGGGTTAGGGTTAGGGTAACTGTAAGGTTAGGGTTAGGGTAAGGGTAAGGATTATGGTTAGGGTTAGTGTTAGGCTAAGGGTTAGGGTTAGGGTTACGGTAAGGGTAAGGTTTAGGGTTAAGGTTAGGTTTAGGGTTAATTTTAGGGTTAGGGTTAGGATTAGGGTTAGTGTTGGGGTTAAGGTTAGGGTTAGGGTAAGGGTTAGGTTTAGGGTTAAGGTTAGGTTTAGCGTAAGGGTTAGGGGTAGGTTTCAGGTAAGGGTAAGGTTTAGGGTTAGGGTTGGGTTTAGTTTTAGGATAAGGGTAAGAGTTAGGTTTAGTGTTGGGGTTAAGGTTAGGGTTAGGGTTAGGGTTAGGGTTAGTGTTAGGTTAAGGGTATGTGTTAGTGCTAGGGTTAGGGTTAGGGTTAGCGTTAGGGTAAGGGTAAGGGTTAGGGTTAGGTTTAGGGATAAGATAAGGGTAAGGGTTAGGGTTAGGGTTAGGGATAGGTTTAGGGTAATGGTTAGGTTTTGGGTTAGGGTTAGGTATAGGTTTGGGGTTAAGGTTAGGGTTAGTCTTAGGGTAAGGGTTAGGGTTAGGTTTAGGGTTAGGTTTAGGGTTGGTGTTAACGTTAGGGTTAGGGTTAGCGTTAGGTTTAGGGTTATGGTTAGGGTTAGGGTTAGGGTTATGGTTAGGGTAAGTGTTAAGGTTAGGGTTAGGGTTAGGGTTAGGGCAACTGTAAGGTTAGGGTTAGGGTAAGGGTAAGGGTTAGGGTTAGGATTAGTGTTAGGGTAAGGGTTAGGTTTAGGGTTAGGTTTAGGGTTAGTTTTAGGGTTAGGGTTATGATTAGGGTTAGTGTTGGTGTTAAGGTTAGGGTCAGGGTTAGGGTTACGGTTAGGGTTAGCCTTAGGTTTAGGGTTATGGTTAGGGTTAGAGTTAGGGTTAGGGTTAGGGTAAGTGTTAAGGTTAGGGTTAGGGTTAGGGTTAGGGTTAGGGTAACGGTAAGGTTAGGGTTAGGGTAATGGTAAGGTTTAGGGTTAGGGTTAGTGTTAGGGTAAGGGTTAGGGTTAGGGTTAGGGTTAGGACAAGGGTAAGAGTTAGGTTTAGTGTTGGGGTTAAGGTTAGGGTTAGGGTTAGGGTTAGGGTTAGGGTTAGGTTTAGTGTTAGCTTTAGTGTTACGTTTAGGTTTAGGGTTAGGTTAAGGGTATGTGTTAGTTTTAGGGTTAGGGTTAGGGTAAGGGTAAGGGTTAGGTTTAGGTTTAGGAATAAGGTAAGGGTAAGGGTTAGTGTTAGGGTTAGGGTTAGGTTTAGGGTAATGGTTAGGTTTAGGGTTAGGGTTAGGTTTAGGGTTGGGGTTAAGGATTGGGTTAGGTTTAGGGTAAGGGTAAAGGTTAGGGTTAGGGTTACGGTTAGGGTAATTGTTAGGGTTAGGGTTAGGGTTAGTGTTGGGGTTAAGGTTAGGGTTAGGGTAAGTGTTAGGTTTGGGTTAGGGTTAGGGTTAGGGTTAGCGTAAGGTTTATGGTTAGTTTTAGGGTAAGGGAATGGTTTAGGGTTAGGATTAGGGTTAGGGTAAGGTTAAGGGTTAGGGTTAGGGTTAGGGTTAGGGTTAGGGTTATTGGTTAGGTTTAGGGTTAGGGTTAGGGTAAGGGTTAGGGTTAGGGGTTAGGGTTAGTGTTAGTGTTAGGTTAAGGGTTAGGGTTAAGGTTAGGGTTAGGGTTATCATAAGTGTTAGGGTTAGGGTTAGTCTTAATGTTAGGGTACGTGTTAGGGTTAGGGTTAGTGTTAGGGTTAAGGTAAGGGTTATGGTTAGGATTAGGTTTAGGGTTAGGTTAAGGGTTCGGGTTAGGGTTAGGGTTATCGTTAGGTTTACGGTTAGGGTTAGGGCAAGAGGAAGGATTAGGGTTAGGGTTAGGGTTAGTTTTAGGGTAAGGGTAAGGGTTAGGGTTAGTGTTAGGGTTAGTGTTAGGTTTAGGGTTAGGGTTAGGGTACGGGTAAGTATTAGGGTTAAGGTTAGGGATAGGTTTAAGTTGAGGGTTAGGGTTAGGGTTAGCTTAAGGGTAAGGGTTAGGGTTAGGATTAGGGTTAGGGTTACGGTAACGGTTAGGGTTAGTGTTAGGGTTAAGGTTAGCTTTAGGGTTAGCATTAGGGTAAGGGTATGTGTTAGGGTTAGGGTTAGGGATAGGTTTGGTTTTGGGGTTAAGGTTATGATTAGGGTTAGGGTTAGGGTTAGGTTTAGGCTTAGATTTTGGGTTAGGGTTAGGGTTACGGTTAGGGTTAGCGTTAGGGTAAGTGTAAGGGTTAGGGTTAGGGTTAGGGGTTAGGGTAAGGGTCAGGGTTAGGGTTAGGGTTAGGTTTAGGGTTGGGGTTAAGGTGAGGGTTACGGTTAGGTTCAGGGTAAGGGTTAGAGTTAGGGTTAGGGTTAGCCTTAGGGTAAGGTTAAGGATTAGGGTTAGGGTTAGGGTTAGGGGTTACGGTTAGGGTTAGGTTTAGGGTTAGGGTTAGGGTAAGGGTAAGGGGTAGGGTTAGAGATAGGGTAAGGGTTAGAGTTAGGTTTAGTGTTAGGGTTAGTGTAAGCGAAGGTGTAATGTTAGGTTTAGTGTTGGGGTTAAGGTTAGGGTTAGGATTAGGGTTAGGTTTAGGGTTAGGGTTAGGGTTAGGGTAAGTGTTAAGGTTAGGGTTAGGGTTAGGGTTAGGGTAACTGTAAGGTTAGTGTGAGGGTAAGGGTAAGGGTTAGGGTTAGTCTTAGAGTTAGGGTAAGGGTTAGGATTAGGGTTATGGTAAGGGTAAGGTTTCGGGTTAAGGTTAGGTTTAGGGTTAATTTTAGGGTTAGGGTTAGGATTAGGGTTAGTGTTGGGGTTAAGGTTAGGGTTAGAGTAAGGGTTAGGGTTAGGGTTAGGGTTAGGTTTAGCGTAAGGGTTAGGGTTAGGTTTCGGGTAAGGGTAAGGTTTAGGGTTAGGGTTAGGGTTAGGTTTAGGGTTACATTTAGGGTTAGGGTTAGGTTAAGGGTATGTGTTAGTATTAGGGTTAGGGTTAGGGTTAGCGTTAGGGTAAGGGTAAGGATTAGGGTTAGGGTTAGGTTTAGGGTAATGGTTAGGTTTAGGGTTAGGGTTAGGTTTAGGGTTGGGGTTAATGTTAGGGTTAGGTTTATGGTAAGGGTAAAGGTTAGGGTTAGGGTTACGGTTAGGGTAATTGTTAGGGTTAGGGTTAGGGTTAGTGTTGGGGTTAAGGTTAGGGTTAGGGTAAGTGTTAGGTTTGGGTTAGGGTTAGGGTTAGGGTTAGCGTAAGGTTTATGGTTAGTTTTAGGGTAAGGGAATGGTTTAGGGTTAGGGTTAGGGTTAGGGTAAGGTTAAGGGTTAGGGTTAGGGTTAGGGTTAGGGTTAGGGTTATTGGTTAGGTTTAGGGTTAGGGTTAGGGTAAGGGTTAGGGTTAGGGGTTAGGGTTAGTGTTAGTGTTAGGTTAAGGGTTAGGGTTAAGGTTAGGGTTAGGGTTATCATAAGTGTTAGGGATAGGGTTAGTCTTAATGTTAGGGTACGTGTTAGGGTTAGGGTTAGTGTTAGGGTTAAGGTAAGGGTTAGGGTTAGGATTAGGTTTAGGGTTAGGTTAAGGGTTCGGGATAGGGTTAGGGTTAGGGTTAGGGTTATCGTTAGGTTTACGGTTAGGGTTAGGGCAAGAGGAAGGATTAGGGTTAGGGTTAGGGTTAGTTTTAGGGTAAGGGTAAGGGTTAGGGTTAGTGTTAGGGTTAGTGTTAGGTTTAGGGTTAGGGTTAGGGTAAGGGTAAGTATTAGGGTTAAGGTTAGGGTTAGGTTTAAGTTGAGGGATAGGGTTAGGGTTAGCTTAAGGGTAAGGGTTAGGGTTAGGATTAGGGTTAGGGTTACGGTAACGGTTAGGGTTAGTGTTAGGGTTAAGGTTAGCTTTAGGGTTAGCGTTAGGGTAAGGGTATGTGTTAGTGTTAGGGTTAGGGATAGGTTTGGTTTTGGGGTTAAGGTTATGATTAGGGTTAGGGTTCGGGTTAGGTTTAGGTTTAGATTTTGGGTTAGGGTTAGGGTTACGGTTAGGGTTAGCGTTAGGGTAAGTGTAAGGGTTAGGGTTAGGGTTAGGGGTTAGGGTAAGGGTCAGGGTTAGGGTTAGGGTTAGGTTTATGGTTGGGGTTAAGGTGAGGGTTACGGTTAGGTTCAGGGTAAGGGTTAGAGTTAGGGTTAGGGTTAGCCTTAGGGTAAGGTTAAGGATTAGGTTAGGGTTAGGGTTAGGGGTTACGGTTTGGGTTAGGTTTAGGGTTAGGGTTAGGGTAAGGGTAAGGGGTAGGGTTAGAGATAGGGTAAGGGTTAGAGTTAGGTTTAGTGTTAGGGTTAGTGTAAGCGAAGGTGTAATGTTAGGTTTAGTGTTGGGGTTAAGGTTAGGGTTAGGATTAGGGTTAGGTTTAGGGTTAGGGTTAGGGTTAGGGTAAGTGTTAAGGTTAGGGTTAGGGTTAGGGTTAGGGTAACTGTAAGGTTAGTGTTAGGGTAAGGGTAAGGGTTAGGGTTAGTCTTAGAGTTAGGGTAAGGGTTAGGATTAGGGTTATGGTAAGGGTAAGGTTTCGGGTTAAGGTTAGGTTTAGGGTTAATTTTAGGGTTAGGGTTAGGATTAGGTTTAGTGTTGGGGTTAAGGTTAGGGTTAGGGTAAGGGTTAGGGTTAGGGTTAGGGTTAGGTTTAGCGTAAGGGTTAGGGTTAGGTTTCGGGTAAGGGTAAGGTTTAGGGTTAGGGTTAGGGTTAGGTTTAAGGTTAGGATAAGGGTAAGAGTTAGGTTTAGTGTTAGGGTTTAGGTTAGGGTTAGGGTTAGGGTTAGCTTTAGGATTACATTTAGGGTTAGGGTTAGGTTAAGGGTATGTGTTAGTATTAGGGTTAGGGTTAGGGTTAGCGTTAGGGTAAGTGTAAGGGTTAGGGTTAGGGTTAGGTTTAGGGTAATGGTTAGGTTTAGGGTTAGGGTTAGGTTTAGGGTTGGGGTTAAGGTTAGGGTTAGGGTTAGGGTTAGGGTAAGGGTTAGGGTTAGGGTTAGGGTTAGGGTGAGGGTTGGGGTTAAGGTTAGGGTTAGGTTTAGGGTGAGGGTAAGGGTTAGAGTTAGGTTTAGGTTTAGCATTAGGGTAACAGTAAGGGTTAGGTTTAGGTTAGGGTTAGGGTTTACGGTTAGGGTTAGGTTTAGGGTTAGGGTTAGGGTAAGGGTAAGGGATAGTGTTAGGGATAGGGTAAGGGTTACGTTTAGGTTTAGGGTTAGGGTTAGGGTAACGAAAGGGTTAGGGTTAGGGTTACGTTTAGTGTTGGGGTTAAGGTATGGTTAGGGTGGGGGTTAGGTTTATTGGTAGGGTTAGGGTTAGGGTTAGGGTAAGTGTTAAGGTTAGGGTTAGGGTTAGGGTTAGGGTAACTGTAAGGTTAGGGTTAGGGTAAGGGTAAAGGTTAGGGTTAGGGTTAGGGTTAGTATTAGGGTAAGGGTTAGGGTTAAGGTTAGGTTTAGGGGTAGTTTTAGGGTTAGGGTTAGGATTAGGGTTAGTGTTGGGGTTAAGGTTAGGGTTGGGGTTAAGTTTAGGGTTAGGGTTAGGGTAAGGGTAAGGGTAAAGGTTAGAGTTAGGGTTAGGGTTAGGGTAATTGTTAGGGTTAGGGTTATTGTTGGGGTTAAGGTTAGGGTTAGGGTAAGTGTTAGGGTTAGGGTTGGGGTTAGGTTTAGGGTTAGGGTTAAGGTTAGGGTTAGGGTTAGGTTATTTGTAAGGGTTAGTGTTAGGGTTAGGGTTAGGGTAAGAGTTAGGTTTAGGGTTAGGGTTAGTGTTGGGGTTAAGGTTAAGGTTAGGGTAAGGGTTAGGTTTAGCGTAAGATTTATGGTTAGTTTTAGGGTACGGTTATGGTTTAGGGTTAGGTTTAGGGTTAGGGTTAGGGTAAGGGTAAGAGTTAGGGTTAGGGTTAGGTTTAGGGTTAGGTTTAGGATTAGGGTAAGGGTTAGGGTAAGTGTAAGTGTTAGGGTTAGTGTTAGGGTTATGGTTTAGGGTTAGGGTTAGGGTTTGGGTTAGGGTTATTGGTTAGGTTTAAGGTTAGGGTTAGTGTAAGGGTTGGGATTAGGGGTTAGGGTTAGTGTTAGTGTTAAGTTTAGGGTTAAGATTAGGGTTAGGGTTAAGGTTAGGGTTAGGGTAAGGGTTAGGGTTAGGGTTAGGGTTAGGGTTTGGGTTAAGGTTAGGGTTAGGGTTAGGGTTAGGGTAAGGGTTAGGGTTAGGTTTAGGGTTAGGTTTAGGGTTGGGGTTGGGGTTAAGGTGAGGATTAGGGTTAGGGTGAGTGTAAGGGTTAGAGTTATGTTTAGGGTTAGAATTAGGGTAAGGGTAAGGGTTAGGGTTAGGGTTAGGGTTAGGGGTTACGGTTAGGGTTAGGTTTAGGGTTAGGTTTAGTGTAAGGGTAAGAGATAGGGTTAGGGATAGGGTAAGGGTTAGGGTTAGATTTAGGGGTAGGGTTAGCGTAAGCGAAATGGTTAGGGTTAGGGTTAGGGTTAGGTTTAGTGTTGGGGTTAAGGTTAGGGTTAGTGTAAGTGTTAAGGTTAGGGTTAGGGTTAGGGTTAGGGTTAGGGTTAGGGTAAATGTAAGGTTAGGGTAAGGGTAAGGGTTAGGGTTATGGTTACGGTTAAGGTTAGGGTTAGGTTTAGGGTTAGGTTAAGGGTTTTAGGGTAAGGGTAAGGGTTAGGGTTAGGGTTAGGGTTAGGGTTAGGGTAAGTGTAAGCGTTAGATTTAGGGTTAGGGTTAGGGTTAGGGTCAGGGTAAGGGTTAGGGTTAGGTTTAGGGTTAGGTTTAGGGTTGGGGTTAAGGTGAGGGTTAGGGTTAGGGTGAGGGTAAGGGTTAGAGTTAGGGTTAGGGTTAGCATTAGGGTAAGGGTATGGGTTAGGGTTAGGATTAGGGTAAGGGGTTACGGTTAGGGTTAGGTTTAGGGTTAGGGTTAGGGTAAGTGTAAGGGATAGGGTTAGGGATAGGGTAAGGGTTAGGGTCAGGTTTAGGGTTACGGTTAGTGTAAGCGAAAGGTTTAGGGTTAGGGTTAGGGTTAGGTTTAGTGTTGGGGTTAAGGTTAGGGTTAGGGTTAGGTTAAGTGTTAGGGTAAGTGTTAACGTTAGGGTTAGGGTTAGGGTTAGGTTTAGGGTTAGGGTAACTGTAAGGTTAAAGTTAGGGTAAGGGTAAGGGTTAGGGTTAGTGTTAGTGTTAGGATTAGTGTAAGAGTTAGTGTTAGGGTTAGGGTTGGTGTTGGGGTTAAGGTTAGGATTAGGGTAAGGGTTAGGACTAAGGTTAGGGTTAGGAGTTAGGGTTAGGGTTAGGGTTAGGGTTAGGTTTAGGGTTAGGTTTAGGGTAAGGGCATGGGTTAGGGTTAGGGTTAGCGTTAAGGTTAGGTTTAGGGTTAGTGTTAGGGTTAGGGATAGGTTTAGGTTAAGGGTTAGGGTTCGGGTTCTGGTTAGGGTTAGGGTAAGTGTAAGTGTTAGGGTTAGGGTTAGGGTTAGGGTTAGGGTTAGGGTTAGGGCAAGGGTTAGGGTTAGGGTTAGGTTTAGGTTTGGGTAAAGGTTAGGGTTAGGGTTAGGGTTAGGGTAAGGGTTAATGTTAGGGTTAGGGTTAGGTTTAGGGTTGGGGTTAAGTTTAGGGTGAGGGTTAGGGTAAGGGTAAGGGTTAGGGTTTGGATTAGGGTTAGCATTAGGGTAAGGGTAAGGGTTAGGGTTAGGGTTAGGGGTTATGGTTAGGGTTAGGTTTAGGTTTAGGGTTAGGTTAAGAGTAAGGAATAGGGTTAAGGATAGGGTAAGGGTTAGGGTTAGGTTTAGGGTTAGGGTTAGGGTAAGCGAAAGGGTTAGGGTTAGGTTTAGGGTTAGGGTAAGTGTTAGGGTTAGGGTTACGGTAAGGAGACGCGTTAAGGTTAAGGTTAGGTTTAGGGTTAGTTTTAGGGTTAGGGTTAGGATTAGGGTTAGTTTTGGGTTAGGGTTAGGGTTAGGGTTAGGGTTAGGTTTAGCGTAAGGTTTAGGGTTAGGTTTCTTGTAAGGGTAAGGATTAGGTTTAGAGTTAGCGTTAGGGTTAGGGTTAGGATAAGGGTAAGAGTTAGGTTTAGTGTTGGGGCTAAGGTTATGGTTAGGGTTAGGGTTAGGTTTAGAGTTAGGGTTAGGGTTAGGGTTAGGGTTAGGATAAGTGTTAAGGTTAGGGTTAGGCTTAGGGTTAGGGTTAGGGTAACTGTAAGGTTAGGGTTAGGGTAAGGGTTAGGGTTAGGGTTAGGTTTAGTGTTGTGGTTAAGGTTAGGGTTAGGGTTAGGGTTAGGTTTAGAGTTAGGGTTAGGGTTAGGGTTATGGTTAGGGTTAGGTTTAGGGTAAGGGTTAGGGTTAGGTTTAGGGTTAGGTTTAGGGTTGGGGTTAAGGTGAGGGTTAGGGTTAGGGTGAGGGTAAGGGTTAGAGTTAGGGTTAGGGTTAGCATTAGGGTAAGGGTAAGGGTTATGGTTAGGGTTAGGGTAAGGGGTTACGGTTAGGGTTAGGTTTAGGGTTAGGGTTAGGGTAAGTGTAAGGGATAGGGTTAGGGATAGGGTAAGGGTTAGGGTTAGGTTTAGGGTTAGGGTTAGGGTAAGCGAAAGGGTTAGGGTTAGGGTTAGTGTTAGTGTTAGGGTAAGTGTTAACATTAGGGTTAGGGTTAGGGTTAGGGTTAGGGTTAGGGTAACTATAAGGTTAAGGTTAGGGTAAGGGTAAGGGTTAGGGTTAGTGTTAGTGTTAGGTTTAGGGTAAGGGTTAGTGTTAGGGTTAGGGTTAGTGTTGGGGTTAAGGTTAGGATTAGGGTAAGGGTTAGGACTAGATTTAGGTTTAGGGTTAGTGTTAGGGTTAGGGATAGGGTTAGGATAAGGGTTAGGGTTCAGGTTCTGGTTAGGGTTAGGTTAAGTGTAAGTGTTAGGGTTAGGTTTAGGTTTAGGGTTAGGGTTAGTGCAAGGGTTAGGGTTAGGGTTAGGGTTAGGGTTAGGGTTAGGGTAAGGGTTAATGTTAGGGTTAGGGTTAGGGTAAGGGGTTACGGTTAGGGTTAGGGTTAGGGTTAGGGTTAGGGTTAGGTTTAGGGTTAGGGTTAGGGTAAGGGCAAGGGTTAGGGTTAGGGTTAGCGTTAAGGTTAGGTTTAGGGTTAGTGTTAGGGTTAGGGATAGGGTTAGGACAAGGGTTAGGGTTCGGGTTCTGGTTAGGGTTAGGTTAAGTGTAAGTGTTAGGGTTAGGTTTAGGTTTAGGGTTAGGGTTAGTGCAAGGGTTAGGGTTAGGGTTAGGGTTAGGGTTAGGGTTAGGGTAAGGGTTAATGTTAGGGTTAGGGTTAGGGTAAGGGGTTACGGTTAGGGTTAGGGTTAGGGTTAGGGTTAGGGTTAGGTTTAGGGTTAGGGTTAGGGTAAGGGCAAGGGTTAGGGTTAGGGTTAGCGTTAAGGTTAGGTTTAGGGTTAGTGTTAGGGTTAGGGATAGGGTTAGGACAAGGGTTAGGGTTCGGGTTCTGGTTAGGGTTAGGTTAAGTGTAAGTGTTAGGGTTAGGTTTAGGTTTAGGGTTAGAGTTAGTGCAAGGGTTAGGGTTAGGGTTAGGTTTAGGGTTGGGGTTAAGGTTAGGGTTAGGGTTAGGGTTAGGGGAAGGGTTAATGTTAGGGTTAGGGTTAGGTTTAGGGTAAGGGTAAGGGTTAGGGTTAGGGTTAGGGTTAGGGTTAAGTTTAGGATTAGAGTTAGGTTTAGGTTTAGGGTAAGGGTTAGGGTTAGCTTAAGGTTACGTTTAGGCTTAGGGTTAGGTTAAGGGTATGTGTTAGTGTTAGGGTTAGGGTTAGGGTTAGCGTTAGGCTAAGGGTAAGGGTTAGGGTTAGGTTTAGGGATAAGTTAAGGGTAAGGGTTAGGGTTAGGGTTAGGTTTAGGGTAAGGGTTAGGTTTAGGGTTAGGGTTAGGTTTATTGTTGGGGTTAAGTTTAGGGTTAGGGTTAGGGTAAGGGTAAGGGTTAGGGTTGGGGTTAGGGTTAGGGTAATTGTTAGGGTTAGGTTTAGGGTTAGTGTTGGGGTTAAGGTTAGGGTTAGGGTAAGTGTTAGGGTTAGAGTTGGGGTTAGGTTTAGGGTTAGGGTTAAGTTTAGGGTTAGGGTTCGGGTAAGTGTAAGGGTAAGTGTTAGGGTTAGAGTTAGGGTAAGAGTTAGGTTTATGGTTAGGGTTAGTGTTGGGGTTAAGGTTAAGTTTAGGGTAAGGGTTTGGGTTAGGGTTAGGGTTAGGTTTAGCGTAAGCTTTATGGTTAGTTTGAGGGTAAGGGTATGGTTTAGGGTTAGGGTTAGAGTTATTGTTAGGGTAAGGGTAAGAGTTAGGGTTAGGGTTAGGGTTAGGTTTAGGGTTAGGGTTAGGGTAAGGGTAAGGATTAGGGTTAAGGTTAGGTTTAGCGTTAGGTTAAGGGTTAGGGTTAGGGTTAGGATAAGGGTAAGGGTTAGGGTTAGGATTAGGGTTAGGGTTAGGTTAAGGGTTAGGGTTAGTGTTAGGGTTAAGGTTAGCTTTAGGATTAGCGTTAGGGTAAGGGTATGGGTTAGGGTTAGGGTTAGGGTTAGGTTTAGGGTTAGGTTTTGGGTTAGGGTTAGGGTTATGGTTAGGGTAAGCGTATGTGTCAGGGTTAGGGTTAGGTTTAGGGTTATGGTTAGCGTTAGGGTAAGTGTAAGGGTTAGGTTTAGTGTTAGGGTTTAGGGTAAGGGTCAGGGTTAGGGTTAGGGTTTGGTTTAGGGTAAGGGTTAGGGTTAGGTTTAGGGTAAGTGTAAGGTTTAGGGTTAGGGTTAGGGTTAGGGTTGGGGTTAGGGTTAGGGTAAGGGTATGGGTTAGGGTTAAGGTTACGTTTAGGGTTAGGGTAAGGGTAAGGGTTAGGGTTAGTGTTAGGGTTAGGGTTAGGGGTTAGGTAAGGGTTAGGGTTAGGGTTAGGGTTGTTGGTAGGGTAAGGATAAGTGTTAGGGTTAGTGTTATGGTTAGGATAAGGGTAAGCGTTAGGGTTAGGGTTAGGGTTAGGGGTTAGGGTTAGGGTTAGGGTTAGGGTAATCGTGAGGTTTAGGGGTTAGGGTTAGTGTTAGGGTTAGGGATAGGGTTAGGATAAGGGTTAGGGTTCGAGTTCTGGTTAGGGTTAGGGTAAGTGTAAGTATTAGGTTAGGGTTAGTGTTAGGGTTAGGGATAGGGTTAGGATAAGGGTTAGGGTTTGGGTTCTGGTTAGGGTTAGGGTAAGTGTAAGTGTTAGGTTAGGATTAGTGTTAGGGTTAGGGTTAGGGTTAGCGTTAGGTTAAGTGTAAGGGTTAGGCTTAGGGTTAGGGGTTAGGGTAAGTGTCAGGGTTAGGGTTACGTTTAGGGTTAGGGTAAGGGTAAGGGTTAGGGTTAGTGTTAGGGTTAGGGATAGGGTTAGGACAAGGGTTAGGGTTCGGGTTCTGGTTAGGGTTAGGTTAAGTGTAAGTGTTAGGGTTAGGTTTAGGTTTAGGGTTAGAGTTAGTGCAAGGGTTAGGGTTAGGGTTAGGTTTAGGGTTGGGGTTAAGGTTAGGGTTAGGGTTAGGGTTAGGGGAAGGGTTAATGTTAGGGTTAGGGTTAGGTTTAGGGTAAGGGTAAGGGTTAGGGTTAGGGTTAGGGTTAGGGTTAAGTTTAGGATTAGAGTTAGGTTTAGGTTTAGGGTAAGGTTTAGGGTTAGCTTAAGGTTACGTTTAGGCTTAGGGTTAGGTTAAGGGTATGTGTTAGTGTTAGGGTTAGGGTTAGGGTTAGCGTTAGGCTAAGAGTAAGGGTTAGGGTTAGGTTTAGGGATAAGTTAAGGGTAAGGGTTAGGGTTAGGGTTAGGTTTAGGGTAAGGGTTAGGTTTAGGGTTAGGGTTAGGTTTATTGTTGGGGTTAAGTTTAGGGTTAGGGTTAGGGTAAGGGTAAGGGTTAGGGTTGGGGTTAGGGTTAGGGTAATTGTTAGGGTTAGGTTTAGGGTTAGTGTTGGGGTTAAGGTTAGGGTTAGGGTAAGTGTTAGGGTTAGAGTTGGGGTTAGGTTTAGGGTTAGGGTTAAGTTTAGGGTTAGGGTTCGGGTAAGTGTAAGGGTTAGTGTTAGGGTTAGAGTTAGGGTAAGAGTTAGGTTTATGGTTAGGGTTAGTGTTGGGGTTAAGGTTAAGTTTAGGGTAAGGGTTTGGGTTAGGGTTAGGGTTAGGTTTAGCGTAAGCTTTATGGTTAGTTTGAGGGTAAGGGTATGGTTTAGGGTTAGGGTTAGAGTTATTGTTAGGGTAAGGGTAAGAGTTAGGGTTAGGGTTAGGGTTAGGTTTAGGGTTAGGGTTAGGGTAAGGGTAAGGATTAGGGTTAAGGTTAGGTTTAGCGTTAGGTTAAGGGTTAGGGTTAGGGTTAGGATAAGGGTAAGGGTTAGGGTTAGGATTAGGGTTAGGGTTAGGTTAAGGGTTAGGGTTAGTGTTAGGGTTAAGGTTAGCTTTAGGATTAGCGTTAGGGTAAGGGTATGGGTTAGGGTTAGGGTTAGGGTTAGGTTTAGGGTTAGGTTTTGGGTTAGGGTTAGGGTTATGGTTAGGGTAAGCGTATGTGTCAGGGTTAGGGTTAGGTTTAGGGTTATGGTTAGCGTTAGGGTAAGTGTAAGGGTTAGGTTTAGTGTTAGGGTTTAGGGTAAGGGTCAGGGTTAGGGTTAGGGTTTGGTTTAGGGTAAGGGTTAGGGTTAGGTTTAGGGTAAGTGTAAGGTTTAGGGTTAGGGTTAGGGTTAGGGTTGGGGTTAGGGTTAGGGTAAGGGTATGGGTTAGGGTTAAGGTTACGTTTAGGGTTAGGGTAAGGGTAAGGGTTAGGGTTAGTGTTAGGGTTAGGGTTAGGGTTAGGGTTGTTGGTAGGGTAAGGATAAGTGTTAGGGTTAGTGTTATGGTTAGGATAAGGGTAAGGGTTAGGGTTAGGGTTAGGGTTAGGGGTTAGGGTTAGGGTTAGGGTTAGGGTAATCGTGAGGTTTAGGGGTTAGGGTTAGTGTTAGGGTTAGGGATAGGGTTAGGATAAGGGTTAGGGTTCGGGTTCTGGTTAGGGTTAGGGTAAGTGTAAGTATTAGGTTAGGGTTAGTGTTAGGGTTAGGGATAGGGTTAGGATAAGGGTTAGGGTTCGGGTTCTGGTTAGGGTTAGGGTAAGTGTAAGTGTTAGGTTAGGATTAGTGTTAGGGTTAGGGTTAGGGTTAGCGTTAGGTTAAGTGTAAGGGTTAGGCTTAGGGTTAGGGGTTAGGGTAAGTGTCAGGGTTAGGGTTACGTTTAGGGTTAGGGTAAGGGTAAGGGTTAGGGTTAGTGTTAGGGTTAGGGTTAGGTGTTAGGTAAGGGTTAGGGTTAGGGTTATTGTTGTTGGTTGGTAAGGATAAGTGTTATGGTTAGTGTTATGGTTAGTGTAAGGGTAAGGGTTAGGGTTAGGGTTAGGGTTAGGGGTTAGGGTAATCGTTAGGGTTGGGAGTTAGGGTTAGTGTTAGGGTTAGGGATAGGTTTAGGATAAGGGTTAGGGTTCGGGTTCTGGTTAGGGTTAGGGTAAGTGTAAGTGTTAGGTTAGGGTTAGGGTTAGGGTTAGGTTTAGGTTTAGGGTTAGGGTAAGGGTTAGGGTTAGGGTTAGGTTTAGGGTTGGGGTTAAGGTTAGGGTTAGGGTTAGGGTTAGTTTAAGGGTTAGGGTTATGTTTAGGGTTAGGTTAGGGTTGGGGTTAAGGTGAGGGTTACGGTTAGGTTGAGGGTAAGGGTTAGAGTTAGGGTTAGGGTTAGCATTAGGGTAAGGGTAAGGGTTAGGGTTAGCGTTAGGGTTAGGAGTTATGGTTAGGGTTAGGTTTAGGGTTAGGGTTGGAGGAAGGGTAAGGGGTAGGGTTAGGGATAGGGTAAGGGTCAGGGTTAGGTTTAGTGTTAGGGTTAGGGTAAGCGAATGTGTTATGGTTAGGTTTAGGGTTAGGTTTAGGGTTAGGGTTATGGTTAGGGTTAGGGTAAGTGTTAAGTTTAGGGTTAGGGTTAGGGTTAGGGTTAGGTTTAGGGTTAGGGTTAGGGTAACTGTAAGGTTAGGTTTAGGGTAAGGGTAAGGGTTAGGGTTAGGGTTAGTGTTACGGTAAAGTTTAGGGTTAGGGTTATGGTAAGGGTAAGGTTTCGGGTTAAGGTTAGGTTAAGGGTTAATTTTAGGGTTAGGGTTAGGATTAGGGTTAGTGTTGGGGTTAAGGTTAGGGTTAGGGTAAGGGTTAGGTTTAGGGTTAGGGTTAGGTTTAGCGTAAGGTTTAGGGTTAGGTTTCGGGTAAGGGTAAGGTTTAGGGTTAGGGTTAGGGTTAGGGTTAGGGTTAGGATAAGGGTAAGAGGTAGGTTTAGTGTTAGGGTTAAGGTTAGGTTTATGGTTAGGGTTAGGGTTAGGTTTAGGGTTAGCTTTAGGGTTACGTTTAGGGTTAGGGTTAGGTTAAGGGTATGTGTTAGTGTTAGGGTTAGAGTTAGGGTTAGCGTTAGGGTAAGGTTAAGGGTTAGGGTTAGGTTTAGGGATAAGGTAAGGGTAAGGGTTAGGGTTAGGGTTACGGTTAGGTTTAGGGTAATGGTTAGGTTTAGGGTTAGGGTTAGGTTTAGGGTTGGGGTTAAGGTTAGGGTTAGGGTTAGTGTTAGTGTAAGGGTTAGGGTTAGGGTTAGGGTTAGGTTTAGGGTTGGGGTTAAGGTTAGGGTTAGGTTTATGGTGAGGGTAAGGTTTAGAGTTAGGGTTAGGGTTAGCATTAGTGTAATGGTAAGGGTTAGGGTTACGGTTAGGGTTAGGGGTTACAGTTAGGGTTAGGTTTATGGTTAGGGTTAGGGGAAGGGTAAGGGATAGGGTTAGGGACAGGGTAAGGGTTACGGTTAGGTTTAGGGTTAGGGTTATGGTAACGAAAGTGTTAGGGTTAGGGTTAGTTTTAGTGTTGGGGTTAAGGTTATGGATAGGGTTGGGGTTAGGTTTATTGTTAGGGTTAGGGTTAGGGTTAGGGTAAGTGTTAAGGTTAGGGTTAGGGTGAGGGTTAGGGTAAGGGTAAGGGTTAGGGTTAGGTTTAGGGATAAGGTAAGGGTAAGGGTTAGGGTTAGGGTTAGGGTTATGTTTAGGGTAATGGTTAGGTTTAGGATTAGGGTTAGGTTTAGGGTTGGGGTTAAGGTTAGGTTTACGGTTAGGGTAAGGGTAAAGGTTAGAGTTAGGGTTAGGGTTAGGGTAATTGTTAGGGTTAGGGTTAGTGTTGGGGTTAAGGTTAGGGTTAGGGTAAGTGTTAGGGTTAGGGTTGGGGTTAGGTTTAGGGTTAGGGTTGAGGTTAGGGTTAGGGTTAGGGTAAGTGTAAGGGTTAGTGTTAGGGTTAGGGTTAGGGTAAGAGTTAGGTTTAGGGTTAGAGTTAGTGTTGGGGTTAAGGTTAATGTTAGGGTAAGGGTTTGGGTTAGGGTTAGGGTTAGGTTTAGCGTAAGGTTTATGGTTAGTTTTAGGGTAAGGTTATGGTTTAGGGTTAGGGTTAGGGTTAGGGTAAGGGTAAGAGTTAGGGTTAGGGTTAGGGTTAGGTTTAGGTATAGGATTAGGGTAAGGGTAAGTTAAGGGTAAGTGTTCGGGTTAGTGTTAGGGTTACGGTTTAGGTTTAGGGTTAGGGTTAGGGGTAGGATTAGGGTTAGGGTTATTGATTAGGTTTAAGGTTAGGGTTAATGTTAGAGTTATGTTTATGGTTAGGGTTAGGGTAAAAGTAAGGATTATGTTTAGGGTTAGGGTTAGTTTTAGGGTAAGGGTAAGGGTTAGGGTTAGGGTTAGTTTTAGGTTTAGTGTTAGGTTTAGGGTTAGGGTTAGGGTAAGGGTAAGGGTTAGGGTTAAGATTAGGATGAGGGTTAGGTTAAGGGTTAGGGTTAGGGTTAGGATAAGGGTAAGGGTTAGGGTTAGGGTTAGGATTAGGGTTAGGGTTAGGGTAAGGGTTAGGGTTAGGGTTAGGGTTAAGGTTAGCATTAGGGTTAGGGTTAGGGTAAGGGTATGGGTTAGGGTTAGGTTTAGGGTTAGGTTTAGTGTTGGGGTTAAGGTTATGGTTAGGGTTTTCGGTTATGGTTAGGGTTTGGGTTAGGGTAGGGTATGTGTTAGGGTTAGGGTTAGGGTTAGCGTTAGGGTAAGTGTAAGGGTTAGGGTTAGGGGTTAGAGTAAGCGTCAGGGTTAGGGTTAGGTTAGGGTAAGGGTATGTGTTAGGGTTAGGGTTAGGGTTAGGGTAAGGCTTAGGGTTAGGGTTAGGGTAAGGGTTAGGGTTAGGGTTAGGGTTAGAATTAGGTTTAGGATTAGGGTAAGGCTAAGTGTTAGGGTTAGGGTTATGGTTAGGTTATGGGTTAGAGTTAGGGGTTAGTGTAAGGGTTAGGGTTAAGGTAAGGGTTAGGGTTAGGGATAGGGTTAGGGTAAGAGTTAGGGTTAGGGTTAGGATTAGGGTATGTGTTAAGGTTAATGTTAGGGTTAGGGTTAGGGTACCTGTAAGTTTAGGGTTAGGGTAAGGGTCAGGTTTAGGGTTAGGGTTAGTATTACAGTAAGGGTGAGGGTTAGGGTTAGAGTTACGGTACGGGTAAGGGTTAGGGTTAAGGTTCAGTTTAGGGTTAGTTTAGGGTTAGGGTTAGGGTTAGGGTTAGTGTTGGGCTTAAGGTTAGGGTTAGGGGAAGGGTTAGGTTTAGGTTTAGCGTAAGGGTTAGGGTTAGGTTTAGGGTAAGGTTAAGGTTTAGGGTTAGGGTTAGGGTTAGGTTTAGGGTAAGGGTAATAGTTAGGGTTAGGGTTAGGGTTAGGTTATGGGTTAGGGTAAGTGTAAGGGTTAGGGTTAGTGTTAGGGTTAAGTTAAGGGTTAGGGTTAGGTTTAGAGTAGGGGTTAGGGTAATGGTTAGGGTTAGGGTTAGGTTTAGTGTAAGTGTTAGGGGTAGTGTTAGGGTTAGGGTTAAGTAAGGGTTAGGATTAGGATTAGGGTTATGTTAAGGGTTGGGGTTAAGGTTAGGGTAGGGATAGGTTAATGGTAACGGTTAGGGTTAGGGTTAGGGTAAGTGTTAGGGTAAGCGTTAGTGTTAGGGTTAGGGTTAGGCGTAGAATAAGGGTTAGAGTTAGGTTTAGTGGAAGGGTAAGGTTTAGGGTTAGGGTTAGGGTAAGGGTTAGGGTTAGGGTTAGGGTTATGATTAGGGTAGGGATTAGGGTAAGGGGAAGTGTTAGGGTTACGGTTAGGGTTAGAATAAGGGTAAGGGTTAGGGTTAGCGTTAGGGTTAGGGGATAGGGTTAGGGTTAGGGTTAGGATTAGGGTTAGGGTTAGGGTTAGGATTAGGGTTACAGTAAGGGTAAGGGTTAGGGTTAAGGTTAGGGTTAAGGTTAGTTTTAGGGTAAGTGTTAGGTTTAGTGTTAGGGTTAGGGTTAGGTTAAGGGTTAGGGTTAGGGTTAAGGGTAGGGTTAGGGTTAAGGGGTAGGAGTGTGGTTAATTTTACGGTTAGGGTTAGGGTAAGAGTCAGGGTTAGGGTTAGGGTTAGGGTTAGGGTTAGCTATAGGGTAAGGGTAAGGGTTAGGGTTAGGGTCAGTGTTAGGGTTAGTGTTAGGTTTAGGGTTAGGGTTAGGGTTAGGGTTAGGGTAAGGGTAAGGGTTAGGGTTAAGGTTAGGGTTAGGGTTAGGTTTATGGTTAGAGTTAGGGTTAGGATAAGGGTAAAGTTTAGGGTTGGGATTAGGGTTAGGGTTAGGGTTAGGGTTAGGGTTAGGGTTAAGGGTAGGTTTAGGGTTAGCGTTAGGGTAAGGGTATTCGTTAGGGTTAGGGTTAGGGTTAGGTTTAGTGTTGGGGTTAAGGTTAGGGTTAGGGTTACGGTTAGGTTTAGGGTTAGGTTTTGGGTTAGGGTTAGGTTTAGGATTAGGGTTAGGGTAAGGGTATGTGTTAGGGTTAGGGTTATGGTTAGGGTTAGCATTAGGGTAAGTGTAAGGGTTAGGGTTACGGTTAAGATAAGGGTAAGGGTTAGGGTTAAGGTTAGGGATAGGGTTAGTTTTAGGGTTAGGGTTAGGGTTAGGGTAAGGTTAATGGTTAGGGTTAGGATTAGGTTTAGGGTTACGTTAAGGGTTAGGGTTAGGGTTAGGGTTAGGGTAAAGTTTAGGGTAAGGGTAAGGGTTAGGGTTAGGGTTAGTGTTAGGGTTAGTTTTAGGTTTAGGGTTAGGGTTAGGGTTAGGGTTATGGTAATGGTAAGGGTTAGGGTTAAGGTTAGGGTTATGGTTAGGTTTAGGATTAGGGTTAGGGTTAGGATAAGGGTAAGAGTTAGGGTTAGGATTAGGGTTAGGGTTAGGGTAAGGGTTAGGGTTAGGGTTTAGGTTAGGTTTAGGGTAAGGTTTAGGGTTAGGGTTAGGATAAGGGTTAGGGTTAGGGTTAGGCTTAGGGTTAGGGTAAGTGTTAGGGTTAGGGTTAGGGTTAGGGTTAAGGATAGGGTTAGGGTTATGGTAAGAGATAGGGTTAGTGTTAGGATTAGGGTAAGGTAAGTGTTAGGTTAGGGTTAGGGATAGAATAAGGGTAAGGGTTTGGGTTAGGGTTAGTGTTAGGGGTTTGGGTTAATTTTAGGGTTAGGGTTAGGTTTAGGGGTAGGGTTAGGGTAAGGGCAAGCGTTATGGTTAGGATTAGGGTAAGGGTAAGGGTAAGGTTTAGGGTTAGGGTTAGGTTAAGGCTAAGTGTTAGGGTTAGGGTTAGGGTTACCGTAGGGCTTAGGTTTAGGGTTAGGGTTAGGGTTAGGGTTAGGGTTAGGGGTTAGGGTTGGGGTAATCTTTACTTTTAGGGGTTAGGGTTAGTGTTAGTGTTAGGTTAAGGGTTAGGGTTAGGGATAGGTTTAGGATAAGGGTTGGGGTTCGGATTCGTGTTAGGGTTAATGTAACTGTAAGTGTTAGTTTTAGGGTTAGGGTTAGGGTTAGGGTTAGGGTTAGTGGAAGGGTAAGGGTTAGGGTTAGGGTTAGGGTTAGCATTAGGGTAAGGGTAAGGGGTAGGGTTAGGGTTAGGGTTAGTGGTTACGGTTAGGGTTAGGTTTAGGGTTAGGTTTTGGGTTAGGGTTAGGTTTAGGGTTAGGGTTAGGGTAAGGGTATGTGTTAGGGTTAGGGTTAGGGTTAGCATTAGGGTAAGTGTAAGGGTTAGGGTTAGGGTTAGAGTTAAGATAAAGGTAAGGGTTAGGGTTAGGGTTAGGTTTAGGGTAAGGTTTAGGGTTAGGTTTAGGGTAAGGGTAAGGTTTAGGGTTAGGGTTTGGGTTATGGTTACGGTTAGGGTAAGGGTAAGAGTTAGGGTTAGGGTTAGGGTTATGGTAAGGTTTAGTGTTAGGTTTAGGGTTAGGGTTAGGTTTAGGTTGAGGGTTAGTTTATGGGTCAGGGTTTGGGGTTAGGGTTAGGGTTAGTATTAGTGTAAGGGTTAGTGTTAGTGTTAGGGTTAGGGTAAGGGTTAGGGTTAGAGTTAGGGTTAGGGTAACTGTAAGGATAGAGTTAGGGTAAGGGTAAGGGTAAGAGTTAGGGTTAGGGTTAGTGTTAGGTTTAGGGATAGGATTAGGGTTAGGGTTACGGTAAGGCTAAGGTTAGGGTTAGGGTTAGTTTTAGGGTTAGGGGTAGGGTTAGGGTTAGTGTAAGGGTTAGGGTTAGGGTTAGGGTTAGTGTTAGGTTTAGGTTTAGGGTTAGGGTTATGGTAAGGTTAAGGTTAGGGTCAAGGTTAGGGTGAGGGTTAGTTTTAGGGTTAGGGTTAGGGTTAGGTTAAGGGTTAGGTTTAGGATTAGGGTTATGGTTAGGTTAAGGGTTACGGTTAGGGTTAGGGTTAGGGTTAGGTTTACGGTTATGGTTAGGGTAAGAGTAAGGGTTAGGGTTAGGGTTAGGGTTAGGTTTAGGGTAAGGGTAAGGGTTAGGGTTAGTGTTATGTTTAGGGTTAAGTTTAGGGTTAGGTTAAGGGTTAGAGTTAGGGTTAGGGTTAGGGTTAGTGTTAGGTTTAGGGTGAGGGTTAGGGTTAGGGTTAAGGTAAGGGTAAGCTTAGGGTTAAGGTTAGGGTTAGTTTTAGGGTTAGGTTTATGGTTAGGGTTAGGGTTAGGGTAAGGGTAAGGATTATGGTTAACGTTAGGGTTAGGTTTAGGGTTAGGGTTAGGGTTAGGATAAGGGTAAGTATTAGGGTTAGAATTAGGGTTAGGGTTAGGGTTAAGGTTAGGGTTATGGTTAGTTTTAGGGTTAGTGTTAGGTTTAGGGTTAGGGTTAGGTTTAGGTTAAGGGTTAGGGGTAGGGGTAGGGTTAGGTTTAGGGTTATCGTTTAGGGTTAGGGATTGGGTTATGGTTAGGTTTAGGGTAAGGGTAAGGGTTAGGGTTAGGGTTAGTGTTAGGGTTAGTGTTAGGTTTAGTGTTAGGGTTAGGGTTAGTGTTAGGGTAAGGGTAAGGGTTAGGGTTAAGGTTAGGGTTAGGGTTAGGTTTAGCGTTATGGTTAGGGTTAGGATAAGGGTAAGTGTTAGGGTTAGGATTAGGATTAGGTTCAGGTTAAGTGTTAGCGTTAGTATTAGGGTTAAGGTTAGCTTTAGGGTTGGCGTTAGGGTAAGGGTATGGGTTAGGGTTAGGTTTAGTGTTGGGGTTAATGTTAGGGTTAGGGTTAGGGTTATGGTTTGGGTTAGGTTTAGGGTTAGGTTTAGGTTTACGGTTAGGGTTAGGGTTAGGGTTAGGGTAAGGGTATGTGTTAGGGTTAGGGTTAGGGTCAGGGTAAGGGTATGTGCTAGGGTTAGGGTTAGTTTTAGGGTTAAGATAAGGGTAAGCGTTAGGGTTAGGGTTAAGGTTAGGTTTAGGGTAAGGTTTAGGGTTAGGTTTAAGGTAAGGGTAAGGTTTAGGGTTAGGGTTACGGTTAGGGTAAGGTTAAGGGTTAGGGTTACGGTTAGGTTTAGGGTTAGGTTTGGGGTTAGGGTAAGGGTAAGTGTTAGGGTTAGGGTTAGGATTAGGGTTAGGGTAAAGGTTAGGGTTAGGCTTAGAATTAGGGTTAGGATTAGGGTAAGGGTTAGGTTTTGGTTTAGGGTTAGGTTATGGGTCAGGGTTAGGGGTTAGTTTAGGGTTAGGATTAGGATAAGGATTAGGGTTAGTGTTAGGGTTAGGGTAAGGGTTTTGTTTAGGGTTAGGGTTATGGTTAGGGTAACTGTAAGATTAGGGTTAGGGTAAGGGTAAGGGTTAAGGTTAATGTAAATGTTAGGTTTAGGGTTAGGGTTAGGGTTAGGTTTACGGTAAGGGTAAGGTTAGGGTTAAGGTTAGGGTTAGGATTTGTTTTAGGGTTAGGGTTAGTTTTAGGGTAAGGGTTAGGGTTAGGGATTTGGTTAGGGTTAGGTTTAGGGTAAGGGTTAGGTTTAGGTTTAGGGTTAGGTTATGGGTCAGGGTTAGGGGTTAGGTTTAGGGTTAGGATTAGGGTAAGGATTAGGGTTTGTGTTAGGGTTAGGGCAAGGGTTATTATTAGGGTTAGGCCAAGGGTAAGTGTTAGGGGTAGTGTTATTTTTAGGGTTAGGGTAACTGTAAGGTTAGGGTTAGGGTAAGGGTAATTGTTAGCTTTTGGGTTAGTGTAGGTTTAATTTAGGGTTAGTGTTAGGGTAAGGGTTACGGTACTGGTAAGGTTTAGGGATAAGGTTAGGGTTAGGGTTAGTTTTAGGGTTAGGGTTATGGTTAGGGTAAGGGTAGGGGTTAGGGTTAGGATTACGGTTAGGGTTAGGGTTAGGTTAAGGGTTAGGGTTAGGGTTAAGGTTAGCTTTACGGTTAGGGTTAGGTTAAGAGTAAGGGTTAGGGTTAGTGTTAGGGTTAGGTTTAGGGTAAGGGTAAGGGTTAGTTTTAGGGTTAGTGTTAGGTTTAGTGTTAGGTTTATGTTTAGGTTTAGGGTTAGGGTTAGGGTAAGGGTAAGGGTTAGGGTTAGGGTTAGGTTTAGGGTTAGGGTTAAGGTTAGGGTAACTGTAAGGTTAGGGTTAGGGTAAGGGTAAGGGTTAGGGTTAGGGTTAGTGTTAGGCTTAGGGATAGTGTTAGCTTTAGGGTTAGGGATACGGTAAGGGTAAAGGTTAGGGTTAAGTTTAGGGATAGGGTTAGTTTTAGGGTTAGGGTTAGGGTAAGGTTAATGGTTAGGGTTAGGATTAGGTTTAGGGTTACGTTAAGGGTTAGGGTTAGGGTTAGGGTTAGGGTAAGGTTTAGGGTAAGGGTAAGGGTTAGGGTTAGGGTTAGTGTTAGGGTTAGTGTTAGGTTTAGGGTTAGGGTTAGGGTTAGGGTAATGGTAAGGGTTAGGGTTAAGGTTAGGTTTAGGGTTAGGTTTAGGGTTAGGGTTAGGGTTAGGATAAGGGTAAGGGTTAGTGTTAGGATTAGGGTTAGGGTTAGGGTAAGGGTTAGGGTTAGGGTTAGGGTTTAGGTTAGGTTTAGGGTAAGGTTTAGGGTTAGGGTTAGGATAAGGGTTATGGTTAGGGTTAGACTTAGGGTTAGGGTAAGTGTTAGGGTTAGGGTTAGGTTTAGGGTTAAGGTTAGGTTTAGGGTTATGGTAAGAGATAGGGTTAGGGTTAGGATTCAGGTAGGGATTAGGGTAAGGGTAAGTGTTAGGTTAGGGTTAGGGTTAGAATAAGGGTAAGGGTTAGGGTTAGGGTTAGTGTTAAGGGTTAGGGTTAATTTTAGGGTTAGGGTTAGGTTTAGGGGTAGGGTTAGGGTAAGGGCAAGGGTTATGGTTAGGGTTAGGTTTAAGGTTAGGGTTATGGTTAGGGTTAGGGTTAGGTTTAGGTTTAGGGTTATGGTAAGGGTAAGGGTTAGGGTTAGGGTTAGCGTTAGGATTAAGGTTAGGGTCAGGGTTAGGGTTAGGATTAGGGTAAGGGTATGGGATAGGGTTAGGGTTAGGGTTCGGTTTAGTGTTGGGTTTAAGGTTAGGGTTAGGGTTAGGGTTAGAGTTAGGTTTAGGGTTAGGTTTTGGGTTAGGGTTAGGGTTAGTGTTAGGGTAAGGGTATGTGTTAGGGTTAGGGTTAGGGTTAGGGTTAGTGTTAGCGTTAGGGTAAGTGTAAGGGTTAGGTTTAGGGTTAGGGTTAAGATAAGGTTAAGGGTCAGGGTTAGGGTTAGGGTTAGGTTTAGGGTAAGGTTTAGGGTTAGGTTTAGGGTAAGGGTAAGGATTAGGGTTAGGTTTAGGTTTAGGGTAAGGGGAAGTGTTAGGGTTAGGGTTAGGGTTAGGGTAAGGTTTAGGATTAGGTTTAGGGTTGGGGTTAGGGTAAGGATAAGTGTTAGGGTTAGCGTTATGGTTAAAATAAGGGTAAGGGTTAAGGTTAGGGTTAGGGTTATGGGTTAGGGTTAGGATAATCTTTAGGGTTAGGGGTTAGGGTTAGTGTTAGGGTTAGGTTAAGGGTTAGGGTTAGGGAAAGGTTTAGGATAAGGGTTAGGGTTCGGATTCGGGTTAGGGTTAATGTAAGTGTAAGTGTAAATTTTAGGGTTAGGGTTAGGGTTAGGGTTAGTGTAAGGGTAAGGGTTATGGTTAGGGTTAGGGTTAGCATTAGGGTAAGGGTAAGGGGTAGGGTTAGGGTTAGGGTTAGGGGTTACAGTTAGGGTTAGGTTTAGGGTTAGGGTTAGTGTAATGGTAAGGGATAGGGTTAGGGATAGGGTTAGGGTTAAGGTTAGGTTTAGGGTTAGGGTTAGGGTAAGCGTAACAGTTAGGGTTAGGGTAAGGGTTAGGGTTAGGGTTAGGTTTAGTGTTGGGGAGAAGGTGACGTTTAGGGTTAGGATTAGGGTTACGTTAAGGGTTAGCTTTAGGGTTAGATTTAGGGTTACGTTAAGGTTAGGGTTAGGGTTAGTGTAAGCGTATGTGTTAGGGTTAGGTTTAGGGTTAGGTTTAGGGATAGCGTTAGGGTAAGGGTAAAGGTTAGGGTTAGGTTTAGGGTTAAGGTAATGGTAAGCTTTAGGGTTAGGGTTAGGGTTAGGGTTAGGGTTAGGGTAAGGGTTAGGGTAAGGGTTAGGGATAGAGTTAGGGTTAGGGTCAGCGTTAGATTTACATTTAGGGTTAGGGTAAGGGTAAGGTTTACGTTTAGGGTTAGTGTTAGGGTAAGGGTTAGCATTAGGGTTAGGGTTAGGGTTAGGGTAAGGGTTATGGTTAGGGTTAGGGTTAGGGTAAGGGTTAGAGTTAGGGTTAGGGTTAGGGTAAGTGTTAGGGTTAGGGTAAGGGTAACTGTAAGGTTAGAGTTAGGGTAAGGGTGAGGGTTAGGGTTAGGGTTAGTGTAAGATTTAGGGTTAGGGTTAGGGTTAGGGTTACGGTAAGGGTAAGGGTTAGGGTTAGGGTTAGTTTTAGGGTTAGGGTTAGGGTTAGGGTTAGGGTAAGGGTAAGGGTTAGGGTTAGGATTAGGGTTAGGGTTAGGTTAAGAGATAGGGTTAGGTTTAGGGTTATCGTTTAGGGTTAGGGTAAGAGTAAGGACTAGGGTTAGGGTTAGGGTTAGTTTTAGGGTAAGGGTAAGGGTTAGGGTTATGGTTAGTGTTAGGGTTAGTGTTAGGTTTAGGGTTAGGGTTAGGGTTAGGGTTAGGGTAAGGGTAAGGGTTAGGGTTAAGTTTAGGGTTAGGGTTAGGTTTAGCGTTATGGTTAGGGTTAGGATAAGGGTAAGTGTTAGGGTTAGGATTAGGATTAGGGTCAGGTTAAGGGTTAGCGTTAGTATTAGGGTTAAGGTTAGGTTTAGGGTTGGCGTTAGGGTAAGGGTGTGGGTTAGGGTTAGGTTTAGTGTTGGGGTTAAGGTTAGGGTTAGGGTTAGGGTTAGGGTTTGGGTTAGGTTTAGAATTAGGTTTAGGTTTACGGTTACGGTTAGGGTTAGGGTTAGGGTAAGGGTATGTGTTAGGGTTAGGGTTAGTGTTAGGGTTAAGATAAGGGTAAGCGTTAGGGTTAGGGTTAAGGTTAGGTTTAGGGTAAGGTTTAGGGTTAGGTTTAAGGTAAGGGTAAGATTTAGGGTTAGGGTTAGGGTTACGGTTAGGGTAAGGTTGAAGGTTAGGTTTAGGGTTAGGTTTAGGGTTAGGTTTGGGGTTAGGGTAAGGGTAAGTGTTAGGGTTAGGGTTAGGTTTAGGGTTAGGATAAGGGTTAGGGTTAGGCTTAGGGTTAGGTTTAGGGCTAGGGTAAGGGTTAGGTTTAGGTTTAGGGTTAGATTATGGGTCAGGGTTAGGGGTTAGCTTTAGGGTTAGGATTAGAGTAAGGGTTAGGGTTAGTGTTAGGGTTAGAGTAAGGGTTAAGTTTAGGGTTAGGGTTAGGGTTAGGGTAACTGTAAGTTTAGGGTTAGGGTAAGGGTAAGGGTTAAGGTTAGGGTAAGTGTTAGGTTTAGGGTTAGGGTTAGGGTTAGGGTTAGGGTTACGGTAAGTGCAAAGTTAGGGTGAAGGTTAGGGTTAGAGTTAGGGTTAGGTTTAGGGTTAGGTTTAGGGTTAGTGTTAGGGTAAGGGTATGTGTTAGGGTTAGGGTTAGGTTTAGTATTGGTGTTAAGGTTAGGGTTAGGGTTAGGTTTAGGGTTAGGTTTAGGGTTAGGTTTTGGGTTAGGGTTAGGGTTAGGGTTAGGGTTAGGGTAAGGGTATGTGTTAGGGTTTGGGTTAGGGTTAGCGTTAGAGTAAGTGTATGGTTAGGGTTAGGGTTAGGGTTAAGATAAGGGTAAGGGTCAGGGTTAGGGTTCGGGTTAGGTTTTAAGTAAGGTTTAGGGATAGGTTTATGGTAAGGGTAAGGTTTTCGGTTAGGATTAGGGTTCGTGTAAGGGTGAGGGTTAGGGTTAGGTTTAAGTTTAGGTTTAGGGTTAGGGTAAGGGTAAGTGTAAGGGTTAGGTTTATGTTTAGGTTTAGGGTTAGGGTTAGGGTAAGGGTTAGGGTTAGGTTTAGGGTTAGGGTTGGGGTTAGGGTAAGAATAAGTGTTAGGGTTAGGGTTATGGTTAGGATAAGGGTAAGGGTTAGGGTTAGGGGATAGGGTTAGTGTTAGGGTTAGTTTAAGGGTTAGGGTTAGGGATAGGGTTAGGATAAGAGTTAGGGTTCGGGTTCGGGTTCGGGTTAGGTTTCGGGTTAGGGTTAGGGTTAGGTTTAGGGTTGAGGTTAAGATTAGGGTTAGGGTTAGGGTAAGGGTAATTGTTAGGTTTAGGGTTAGGGTTAGCACTAGGGTAAGGGTAAGGGTTAGGGATAGGTTAGGGTTATGGTTAGGTTTAGGGTTAGGGTTAGGGTAAGCGTAAGGGTTAGGCTTAGGGTTAGGGTTAGGGTTAGGTTTTGTGTTGGGGTTAAGGTTAGTGTTAGGGTTAGGGTTAGGGTCAGGTTTAGGGTTAGCTTTAGGGTTACGTTTAGGGTTAGGGTTAGGGTTACGGTAAGGTTATGTGTTAGGGTTAGTGTTAGGGTTTGGGATAGCGTTAGGGTAAGGGTAAGAGTTAGGGATTGGTGTAGGTTTAAGGTAATGGTAAGGGTTAGGGTTAGGGTTAAGTTTAGTGTTGGGGTTAAGGTTAGGGTTAGGGATAGGGTTAGGGTTAGGTTTAGGGTTAGGTTTTGGGTTAGGGTTAGGGTTAGGGTTATGGTTAGGTTAAGGGTATGTGTTAGGGTTAGGTTTAGCGTTAGGATAATTTTAAGAGTTAGGGTTAGGGTTAGGTTTAGGGTTAGGTTTTGGGTTAGGGTTACGCTTAGGGTTAGGGTTAGGGTAAGGGTATGTGTTAGGGTTAGGGTTAGGGTTAGGGTAAGGCTTAGGGTTAGGGTTATGGTAAAGGTTAGGGTTGGGGTTAGGGATAGGGTTAGAGTTAGGTTTAGGATTAGGTTAAGGCTAAGTGTTAGGGTTAGGGTTATGGTTAGTTTATGGGTTAGAGTTAGGGGTTAGTTTAAGGGTTAGGGTTAAGGTAAGGGTTAGGGTTAGGGATAGGGTTAGGGTAAGGTTTAGGGTTAGGGTTAGGGTTAGGGTATGTGTTAAGGTTAATGTTAGGGTTAGGGTTAGGGTACCTTTAAGTTTAGGGTTAGGGTAAGGGTCAGGTTTAGGGTTAGGGTTAGTATTACGGTAAAGGTTAGGGTTAGGGTTAGAGTTACGGTACAGGTAAGGGTTAGGGTTAAGGTTCAGTTTAGGGTTAGTTTAGGGTTAGGGTTAGGGTTAGGGTTAGTGTTGGGCTTAAGGTTAGGGTTAGGGAAAGGGTTAGGGTTAGGTTTAGCGTAAGGGTTAGGGTTAGGTTTAGGGTAAGGGTAAGGTTTAGGGTTAGGGTTAGGGTTAGGGTTAGGTTTTGGGTTAGGGTTACGCTTAGGGTTAGGGTTAGGGTAAGGGTATGTGTTAGGGTTAGTGTTAGGGTTAGGTTAAGGGTTAGGGTTAGGTTTAGACTAGGGGTTAGAGTAAGGGTTAGGGTTAGGGTTAGGTTTAGTGTAAGTGTTAGGGTTAGGGTTAAGTAAGGGTTAGGATTAGGATTAGGGTTATGTTTAGGGTTGGGGTTAAGGTTAGGGTAGGGATAGGGTAAGGGTAACGGTTAGGGTTAGGGTTAGGGTAAGTGTTAGGGTAAGCATTAGTGTTAGGGTTAGGGTTAGGCCTAGGATAAGGGTTAGAGTTAGGTTTAGTGTAAGGGTAAGGTTTAGGGTTAGGGTTAGGGTAAGGGTTAGGGTTAGGGTTAGGATTAGGGTAGGGATTAGGGTAAGGGGAAGTGTTAGGGTTAGGGTTAGGGTTAGAATAAGGGTAAGGGTTAGGGTTAGCGTTAGGGTTAGGGGATAGGGTTAGGGTTAGTGTTAGTGTTAGGGTTAGGGTTACGGTAAGGGTAAGGGTTAGGGTTAAGGTTAGGGTTAAGGTTAGTTTTAGGGTAAGTGTTAGGTTTAGGGTTAGGGTTAGGGTTAGGTTAAGGGTTAGGGTTAGGGTTAAAGGTAGGGTTAGGGTTAAGGTGTAGGAGTGTGGTTAATTTTACGGTTAGGGTTAGGGTAAGAGTAAGGCTTAGGCTTAGGGTTAGGGTTAGGGTTAGGTTAAGGGTATGTGTTAGGGTTAGGGTTAGGGTTAGGGTTAGCCTTAGGATAAGTTTAAGGGTTAGGGTTAGCGTTAGGGTTAGGGTTAGGTTTAGGGTTGGGTTTAAGATTAGGGTTAGGGTTCAGGTAAGGGTAATTGTTAGGTTTAGGGTTAGGGTTAGCACTAGGGTCAGGGTAAGGGTTAGGGATAGGTTAGGGTTATGGTTAGGTTTAGGATTAGGGTTACGGTAAGCGTAAGGGTTAGGGTTAGGGTTAGGGTTAGGGTTAGGTTTTGTGTTGGGGTTAAGGTTAGTGTTAGTGTTAGGGTTAGGGTCAGGTTTAGGGTTAGCTTTAGGGTTACGTTTAGGGTTAGGGTTAGGGTTACGGTAAGGTTATGTGTTAGGGTTAGTGTTAGGATTAGGGATAGCGTTAGGGTAAGGGTAAGGGTTAGGGTTAGGTTTAGGTTTAAGGTAATGGTAAGGGTTAGGGTTAGGGTTAGGTTTAGGGTTAGGTTTTGGGTTAGGGTTAGGTTTAGGGTTATGGTAAGGGTATGTGTTAGGGTTAGGGTTAGGGTTAGGGTAAGGCTTAGGGTTAGGGTTATGGTAAGGGTTAGGGTTAGGGTTAGGGATAGGGTTAGAGTTAGGTTTAGGATTAGGGTAAGGCTAAGTGTTAGGGTTAGGGTTATGGTTAGGTTATGGGTTAGAGTTATGGGTTAGTGTAAGGGTTAGGGTTAAGGTAAGGGTTAGGGTTAGGGATAGGGTTAGGGTAAGGGTTAGGGTTAGGGTTAGGGTTAGGGTATGTGTTAAGGTTAATGTTAGGGTTAGGGTTAGGGTACCTGTAAGTTTAGGGTTAGGGTAAGGGTCAGGTTTAGGGTTAGGGTTAGTATTACGGTAAGGGTTATGGTTAGGGTTAGAGTTACGGTACGGGTAAGGGTTAGGGTTAAGGTTCAGTTTAGGGTTAGTTTAGGGTTAGGGTTAGGGTTAGGGTTAGTGTTGGGCTTAAGGTTAGGGTTAGGGAAAGGGTTAGGGTTAGGTTTAGCGTAAGGGTTAGGGTTAGGTTTAGGGTAAGTGTAAGGTTTAGGGTTAGGGTTAGGGTTAGAGTTAGGTTTAGGATTATGGTAAGGTTAAGTGTTAGGGTTAGGGTTAGGGTTATGGTTAGGTTATGGGTTAGAGTTAGGGGTTAGTGTAAGGGTTAGGGTTAAGGTAAGGGTTAGGGTTAGGGATAGGGTTAGGGTAAGGTTTAGGGTTAGGGTTAGGGTTAGGGTACCTGTAAGTTTAGGGTTAGGGTAAGGGTCAGGTTTAGGGTTAGGGTTAGTATTACGGTAAGGGTTAGGGTTAGGGTTAGAGTTACGGTACGGGTAAGGGTTAGGGTTAAGGTTCAGTTTAGGGTTAGTTTTGGGTTAGGGTTAGGGTTAGGGTTAGTGTTGGGCTTAAGGTTAGGGTTAGGGAAAGGGTTAGGGTTAGGTTTAGGGTAAGGGTAAGGTTTAGGGTTAGGGTTAGGGTTAGGGTTAGGTTATGGGTTAGGGTAAGTGTAAGGGTTAGGGTTAGTGTTAGGGTTAGGTTAAGGGTTAGGGTTAGGTTTAGAGTAGGGGTTAGGGTAAGGGTTAGGGTTAGGTTTAGGTTTAGTGTAATTGTTAGGGTTAGTGTTAGGGTTAGGGTTAAGTAAGGGTTAGGATTAGGATAAGGGTTATGTTTAGGGTTGGGGTTAAGGTTAGTGTTGGGATAGGGTAAGGGTAACGGTTAGGGTTAGGGTTAGGGTAAGCGTTAGTGTTAGGGTTAGGGTTAGGCTTAGGATAAGGGTTAGAGTTAGGTTTAGTGTAAGGGTAAGGTTTAGGGTTAGGGTTAGGGTAAGGGTTAGGGTTAGGGTTAGGTATAGGGTAATGGTATGGGTTAGGGTTAGGGTCAGTGTTAGGTTTAGTGTTAGTTTTAGGGTTGGGGTTAGGGTTAGGGTTAGGTTTATGGTTAGGGTTAGGGTTAGGATAAGGGTAAGGTTTAGGTTTAGGATTAGGGTTAGGGTTAGGGTTAAGGGTAGGTTTAGGGTTAGCGATAAGGTAAGGGTATTCGTTAGGGTTAGGGTTATTGTTAGGTTTAGTGTTGGGGTTAAGGTTAGGGTTAGGGTTACGGTGAGGTTTAGGGTTAGGTTTTGGGTTCGGGTTAGGTTTAGGGTTAGGGTTAGGGTTATGGTTAGCATTAGGGTAAGAGTAAGGGTTAGTGTTAGGGTTAGGGTTAAGATAAGGGTAAGGGTTAGGGTTAGGGTTAGGTTTAGGTTTAGGTTTAGGGTAAGGGTAAGGTTTAGAGTTAGGGTTAGGGTTACGGTTAGGGTAAGGGTAAGGGTTAGGGTTAGGGTTAGGGTTACGGTAAGGTTTAGGGTTAGGGTTAGGTTTAGGGTTAGGTTTAGGTTGAGGGTTAGGTTATGGGTCAGGGTTAGTGGGTAGGGTTAGCGTTAGTATTAGTGTAAGGGTTAGTGTTAGTGTTAGGGTTAGGGGAAGGGTTGGGGTTAGGGTTAGGGTTAGGGTAACTGTAAGGTTAGACTTAGGGTAAGGGTAAGGGTTAGGGATTGGGTTAGGGTTAGGTTTAGGTTAAGGGTTAGGTTTAGGTTTAGGGTTAGGTTATGGGTCAGGGTTAGGGGTTAGGTTTAGGGTTAGGGTTAGTGTAAGGATTAGGGTTAGTGTTAGGGTTAAGGCAGGGGTTATTATTAGGGTTAGGGTTAGGGTAAGTATTAGGGGTAGGGTTAGGATTAGGGTTAGTGTAACTGTAAGGTTAGGGTTAGGGTAAGGGTAAGGGTTAGTTTTTGGGTTAGTGCAGGTTTACTTTATGGTTAGGGTTAGGGTAAGGGTTACGGTAATGGTAAGGTTTAGGGTTAAGGTTATGGTTAGGGTTAGTTTTAGGGTTAGGGTTAGGGTTAGGGTAAGGGTAAGGGTTAGGGTTAGGATTAGGGTTAGGGTTAGGTTAAGGGTTAGGGTTAGGGTTAGGGTTAGGTTAAGGGTTAGGGTTAGGGTTAGGGTTAGGTTTACAGTTATGGTTAGGATAAGAGTAAGGGTTAGGGTTAGTGTTAGGGTTAGGTTTAGGGTAAGTGTAAGGGTTAGTTTTAGGGTTAGTGTTAGGTTTAGGTTTAGGTTTAGGGTTAGTGTTAGGGTAAGGGTAAGGGTTAGGGTTAGGGTTAGGTTTAGGTTTAGGGTTAAGGTTAGGGTAACTGTAAGGTTAGGGTTAGGGTAAGGGTAAGGGTTAGGGTTAGGGTTAGTGTTAGGTTTAGGGATAGGGTTAGGTTTAGGGTTAGGGTTAGGATTAGGGTAAGGTTAATGGTTAGGGTTAGGATTAGGTTCATGGTTAAGTTAAGGGTTAGGGTTAGGGTTAGGGTAAGGTTTAGGGTAAGGTAATGGTTAGGGTTAGGGTTAGTGTTAGGTTTAGGGTTAGGGTTAGGGTTAGGGGAAGGGTAAGGGTTAGGGTTAAGGTTAGGGTTAGGTTAGGTTTAGGGTTAGGGTTAGGGTTAGGATAAGGGTAATGGCTAGGGTTAGGATTACGGTTAGGTTTAGGGTAAGGGTTAGGGTTAGGGTTAGGGTTAAGGTTAAGTTTAGGGTAAGGTTTAGGGTTAGGGTTAGGATAAGGGTTAGGGTTAGGTTTAGGCTTAGGGTTAGGGTAAGTGTTAGGGTTAGGGTTAGTGTTAGCGTTAAGATTAGGGTTAGGGTTATGGTAAGAGATAGGGTTAGGGTTAGGATTAGGGTAGGGATTAGGGTAAGGGTAAGTGTTAGGTTAGGGTTAGGGTTAGAATAAGGGTAAGGGTTATGGTTAGGGTTAGTGTTAGGGGTTAGGGTTAATTTTAGGGTTAGGGTTAGGTTTAAGGGTAGGGTTAGGGTAAGGGCAAGGGTTATGGTTAGGGTTAGGGTTAAGGTTAGTGTTATGGTTAGGGTTAGGGTTAGGTTTAGTTTTAGGGTTATGGTAAGGGTAAGGGTTAGGGTTAGGTTTAGCGTTAGGATTAAGGTTAGGGTCAGGGTTAGGGTTAGGGTTAGGGTAAGGGTATGGGTTAGGGTTAGGGTTAGGGTTCGGTTTAGTGTTGGGTTTAAGGTTAGGGTTAGGGTTAGGGTTAGAGTTAGGTTTAGGGTTAGGTTTTGGGTTAGGGTTAGGGTTAGGGTTAGGGTTAGGGTAAGGGTATGTGTTAGGGTTAGGGTTAGGGTTAGTGTTAGTGTTAGCATTAGGGTAAGTGTAAGGGTTAGGGTTAGGGTTAGGGTTAAGATAAGGGTAAGGGTCAGGGTTAGGGTTAGGGTTAGGTTTAGGGTAAGGTTTAGGATTAGGTTTAGGGTAAGGGTAAGGATTAGGGTTAGGGTTAGGTTTAGGGTAAGGGGAAGTGTTAGGGTTAGGGTTAGGGTTAGGGTAAGGGTTAGGATTAGGGTTAGGGTTGGGGTTAGGGTAAGGATAAGTGTTAGGGTTAGCGTTATGGTTAGAATAAGGGTAACGGTTAGGGTTAGGGTTAGGGGTTAGGGTTAGGGTAATCTTTAGGGTTAGGGGTTAGGGTTAGTGTTAGGGTTAGGTTAAGGGTTAGGGTTAGGGATAGGTTTATGATAAGGGTTAGGGTTCGGATTCGGGTTAGGGTTAATGTAAGTGTAAGTGTTAGTTTTAGGGTTAGGGATAGGGTTAGGGTTAGGGTTAGTGTATGGGTAAGGGTTAGGGTTTGGGTTAGAGTTAGCATTAGGGTAAGGGTAGGGGGTAGGGTTAGGGTTAGGGTTACGGGTTACGGTTAGGGTTAGGCTTAGGGTTAGGGTTAGTGTAATGGTAAGGGATAGGGTTAGGGTTAAGGTTAGGTTTAGGGTTAGGGTTAGGGTAAGCGTAAGGGTTAGGGTTAGGGTAAGGGTTAAGTTTAGGGTTAGGGTTAGGGTTAGAGTTAGAGTTAGGTTTAGGGTTAGGGAAAGGGTAGGGTTAGGGTTAGGGTTAGGGTTAGGGTTAGGGTTAGGGTATGTGTTAGGGTTAGGTTTAGGGTTAGGGTTAGGGATAGCGTTAGGGTAAGGGTAAAGGTTAGGGTTAGGTTTAGGGTTAAGGTAATGGTAATGTTTAGGGTTAGGGTTGGGGTTAGGGTTAGGGTAAGGGTTAGGGTAAGTGTTAGGGATAGAGTTAGGGTTAGGGTTAGGTTTAGATTTAGATTTAGGGTTAGGGTAAGGGTAAGGTTTACGTTTAGGGTTAGTGTTAGGGTAAGGGTTAGCGTTAGGGTTAGGGTTAGGGTTAGGGTAAGGGTTATGGTTAGGGTTAGGGTTAGGGTAAGGGTTAGAGTTAGGGTTAGGGTTAGGGTAAGTGTTAGGGTTAGGGTTAGGGTAACTGTAAGGTTAGAGTTAGGGTAAGGGTGAGGGTTAGGGTTAGGGTTAGTGTAAGATTTAGGGTTAGGGTTAGGGTTAGGGTTACGGTAAGGGTAAGGGTTAGGGTTAAATTTAGGGTTAGGGTTAGTTTTAGGGTTAGGGTTAGGGTTAGGTTAAGGGTAAGAGTTAGGGTTAGGATTAGGGTTAGGGTTAGGTTAAGGGATAGGGTTAGGTTTAGGGTTGTCGTTTAGGGTTAGGGTAAGAGTAAGGACTAGGGTTAGGGTTAGGGTTAGGGTAACTGTAAGGTTAGAGTTAGGGTAAGGGTAAGGGTAAGGGTTAGGGTTAGGGTTAGTGTTAGGTTTAGGGATAGGGTTAGGGTTAGGGTTAGGGTTACGGTAAGGGTTAGGTTAGGGTTAAGGTGAGGGTTAGGATTAGTTTTAGGGTTAGGGTTAGGGTTAGGGTTAGGGTAAGGGTTAGGGTTAGGGTTAGGGTTAGGGTTAGTGTTAGGTTTAGGGTTAGGGTTAGGGTTATGGTAAGGGTAAGGTTAGGGTTAAGGTTAGGGTTAGGGTTAGTTTTAGGGTTAGGGTTAGGTTAAGGGTTAGGTTTAGGATTAGGGTTATGGTTAGGTTAAGGGTTAGGGTTAGGGTTAGGGCTAGGGTTAGGTTTATGGTTAGGGTTAGGGTAAGAGTAAGGGTTAGTATTAGGGTTAGGGTTAGGTTTAGGGTAAGGGTAAGGGTTAGGGTTAGTGTTAGGTTTAGGGTTAGGGTTAGGGTTAGGTTA
This sequence comes from Megascapheus bottae, assembly GCA_024803745.1. Classification (NCBI taxonomy): domain Eukaryota; kingdom Metazoa; phylum Chordata; class Mammalia; order Rodentia; family Geomyidae; genus Megascapheus; species Megascapheus bottae. The sequence goes on along the minus strand of JANJXV010001398.1, from coordinate 55,495 downwards.
AGGGTTAGAGTTAGGGTTATGGTTAGGGTTAGTGTTAGGTTTAGGGAGAGGGTTAGGGTTAGGGTTACTGTAAGGGCAAGGTTAGGATTAAGGTTAGGGTTAGGGTTAGTTTTAGGGTTAGGTTTAGGGTTAGGGTTAGGGTTAGGGTACGGGTAAGGATTATGGTTAAGGTTAGGGTTAGGTTTAGGGTTAGGGTTAGGGTTAGGATAAGGGTAAGTATCAGGGTTAGAATTAGGGTTAGGGTTAGGGTTAAGGTTAGGTTTAGGGTTAGTTTTAGGGTTAGTGTTAGGTTTAGGGTTAGGGTTAGGGTTAGGTTAAGGGTTAGGTGTAGGGGTAGGGGTTGGGTTAGGTTTAGGGTTATCGTTTAGGTTTAGGGATTGGGTTAGGGTTAGGTTTAGGGTAAGGGTAAGGGTTAGGGTTAGGGTTAGTGTTAGGGTTAGTGTTAGTTTTAGGGTTTGGGTGAGGGTTAGGGTAAGGGTAAGGGTAAGGGATAGGGTTAAGGTTAGGGTTAGGGTTAGGTTTAGCGTTATGGTTAGGGTTAGGATAAGGGTAAGTGTTAGGGTTAGGATTAGATTTAGGGTCAGGTTAAGGGTTAGCGTTAGTATTAGGGTTAAGGTTAGGTTTAGGGTTGGCGTTAGGGTAAGCGTATGGGTTAGGGTTAGGTTTAGTGTTGGGGTTAAGGTTAGGGTTAGGGTTAGGGTTTCGTTAGGTTTAGGGTTACGGTTAGGGTTAGGATTAGGGTTAGGGTAAGGGTATGTGTTAGGGTTAGGGTTTGTGTTAGGGTTAAGATAAGGGTAAGCGTTAGGGTTAGGGTTAAGGTTAGTTTTAGGGTAAGGTTTAGGTTAGGTTTAAGGTAAGGGTAAGGTTTAGGGTTAGGGTTACTGTTACGGTTAGGGTAAGATTAAGGGTTAGGGTTAGGGTTAAGTTTAGGGTTAGGTTTGGGGTTAGGGTAAGGGTAAATATTAGGGTTAGGGTTAGGTTTAGGGTTAGGGTGAGGGTTAGGGTTAGGCTTAGGGTTAGGGTTAGGGTTAGGGTAAGGGTTAGGTTTAGGTTTAGGGTTAGGTTATGGGTCAGGGTTAGGGGTTAGCTTTAGGGTTAGGATTAGTGTAAGTGTTAGGGTTAGTTTTAGGGTTAGGGTAAGGGTTAGGTTTAGGGTTAGGGTTAGGGTAACTGTAAGGTTAGGGTTAGGGTAAGGGTAAGGGTTAAGGTTAGGGTAAGTGTTAGGTTTAGGGTTAGGGTTAGGGTTAGGGTTAGGGTTAGGGTTACGGTAAGGGTAAGGTTAGGGTTAAGGTTAGGGTTAGGGTTAGTTTTAGGGTTAGGGTTAGGGTTAGGGTAAGGGTTAGGGTTAGGGTTAGGTTAAGGGTTAGGGTTAGGGTTAGGGTTAGGTTTACGTTTAGGGATAGGGTAAGAGTAAGGGTTAGGTTAGGGTTAGGGTTAGGGTTAGGGTTAGGGTTAGGGTTAGGTTTAGGGTAAGGGTAAGGGTAAGGGTTATGGTTAGGGTTAGGGTTAGATATAGGGTAAGGGTAAGGGTTAGGTTTAGGGTTAGTGTTAGGGTTAGTGTTAGGTTTAGGGTTAGGGTTACGGTTAGGGTTAGGGTTAGGGTAAGGGTTAGGGTTAAGGTTAGGGTTAGTGTTAGGTTTAGGGTTAGGGTTAGGGTTAGGATAAGCGTAAGGGTTTTGGTTAGGATTAGGGTTAGGTTTAGGGTAAGGGTTAGGTTTAGGGTTAGAGTTAGGATTAGGGTTAGGGTAAGGGTTAGGTTTAGGGTTAGGGTTAGGGTTAGGGTAAGGGTTAGGTTTAGGTTTAGGGTTAGGTTATGGGCAGGGTTAAGGGATAGCTTTAGGGTTAGGATTAGGGTAAGGGTTAGGGTTAGTGTTAGGGTTAGGGTAAGGGTTAGGGTTAAGGTTAGGGTTAGTGTTAGGTTTAGGGTAAGGATAAAGGTTAGGGTTAGTGTTAGTGTTAGTGTTAGTGTTCGGTTTAGGGTTAGGGTTAGGTTAAGGGTTAGGGTAAGGGTAAGGTTTAGGGTTAAGGTTAGGGTTAGGGTTAAGTTTAGGGTTAGGGTTAGGGTTAGGGTTAGGATAAGAGTAAGGGTTAGGGTTAGGATTAGGGTTAGGGTTAGGGTTAGGGTTAGGTTTAGGGTAAGGATAAAGGTTAGTGTTAGGATTAGTGTTAGTGTTAGTGTTCGGTTTAGGGTTAGGGTTACTATTACGGTAAGGGTTAGAGTTAGGTTTAGAGTTACGGTATGGTAAGGGTTAGGGTTAAGGTTCAGTTCAGGGTTAGTTTAGGGTTAGGGTTAGGGTTAGGGTTAGGGTTGGGGTTAAGGTTAGGGTTAGTGGAAGCGTTACGGTTAGTTTTAGCCTAAGGGTTAGGGTTAGGTTTAGGGTAACGGTAATGTTTAGGGTTAGGGTTAGGGTTAGTGTTAGGGTAAGGGTAAGAGTTAGGGTTAGGGGTAGGGTTAGGGTTAGGTTGAGGGTTAGGGTAAATGTAAGGGTTAGGGTTAGTGTTAGGGTTAGGGTAAGGGTTAGTGTTAGGGTTAGGGTTAGGTTTAGTGTAAGTGTTAGGGTTAGTGTTCGGGTTAGGGTTAAGGTAAGGGTTAGGGTTAGGATTAGGGTTATGTTTAGGGTTGGGGTTAAGGTTAGGGTTAGGGATAGGGTAAGGGTAATGGTTAGGGTTAGGGTTAGGATTAGGGTAAGTGTTAGGGTAAGCGTTAGTGTTAGGGTTAGGGTTAGGCTTAGGATAAGGGTTAGGGTTAGGTTTAGTGTAAGGGTAAGTTTTAGAGTTAGGGTTAGGGTAATGGTTAGGGTTAGGGTTAGGATTAGGGTAGGGATTAGGGTAAGGGGAAGTGTTAGGGTTAGGGTTAGGGTTAGAATAAGGGTAAGGGTTAGGGTTAGCGTTAGGGTTAGGGTTAGCTTTAGGGTTAGTTTTAGGTTTAGGGTTAGGGTTAGGGTTAGGTTAATGGTTAGGGTTAGGGGTAGGGGTAGGGTTAGGTTTACGGTTAGGGTTAGGGTAAGAGTAGGGGTTAGGGTTAGGGTTAGGGTTAGGGTTAGGTATAGGGTAAGGGTAAGGGTTAGGGTTAGGGTTAGTGTTAGGTTTAGTGTTAGGTTTAGGGTTAGGGTTAGGGTTAGGGTTAGGGTAAGGGTAAGGGTTAGGGTTAGGATTAGGGTTAGGGTTAGGGTAGGTTTAGGGTTAGCGTTAGGGTAAGGGTATTCGTTAGGTTTAGGGTTCGGGTTAGGTTTAGTGTTGGGGTTAAGTTTAGGGTTAGGGTTAGGGTTAGGGTTAGGTTTAGGGTTAGGTTTGGGGTTAGGGTTAGGTTTTGGGTTAGGGTTAGGTTAAGGGTATGTGTTAGGGTTAGGGATAGGTTTAGGGTTAGCGTTAGGGTAAGTGTAAGGGTTAGGGTTAGGGTTAGGGTTAAGATAAGGGTAAGGGTTAGGGTTACGGTTAGGGTTAGGTTTAGGGTAAGGTTTCGGGTTAGGTTTAGGGTAAGGGTAAGGGTAAGGTTTAGGGTAAGGTTTAGGGTTACGGTTAGGGTAAGGGTAAGGGTTAGGGTTAGGGTTAGGTTTAGGGTTAGGGTTAGGGTTAGGTTAAGTGTAAGGGTTAGGGTTAGGGTTAGGGTTAGGTTTAGCGTTAGGGTTAGGGTTAGGGTAAGGGTTAGGTTTTGGAGTAGGGTTATGGTTAGGTTAAGGGTTAGAGTTAGGGTTAGGGTTAGGGTTATGTTTACGGTTAGTTAGGGTAAGAGTATGGGTTAGGTTTAGGGTTAGGGTTAGGGTTAGGTTTGGGGTAAGGGTAAGGGTTAGGGTTAGGGTTAGTGTTATGTTTACTGGTAGGTTTAGGGTTAGTGTTAGGGTTAGGGTAAGGGTAAGGGTAAGGGTTAGGGTTAAGGTTAGGGTTAGGTTAGGTTTAGGGTTAGGGTTAGGGTTAGGATAAGGGTAATGGCTAGGGTTAGGATTACGGTTAGGGTTAGGGTAAGGGTTAGGGTTAGGGTTAGGGTTAAGGTTAAGTTTAGGGTAAGGTTTAGGGTTAGGGTTAGGATAAGGGTTAGGGTTAGGGTTAGGTTTAGGGTTAGGGTAAGTGTTAGGGTTAGGGTTAGTGTTAGCGTTAAGGTTAGGGTTAGGGTTATGGTAAGAGATAGGGTTAGGGTTAGGATTAGGGTAGGGATTAGGGTAAGGGTAAGTGTTAGGTTAGGGTTAGGGTTAGAATAAGGGTAAGGGTTATGGTTAGGGTTAGTGTTAGGGGTTAGGGTTAATTTTAGGGTTAGGGTTAGGTTTAAGGGTAGGGTTAGGGTAAGGGCAAGGGTTATGGTTAGGGTTAGGGTTAAGGTTAGTGTTATGGTTAGGGTTAGGGTTAGGTTTAGTTTTAGGGTTATGGTAAGGGTAAGGGTTAGGGTTAGGTTTAGCGTTAGGATTAAGGTTAGGGTCAGGGTTAGGGTTAGGGTTAGGGTAAGGGTATGGGTTAGGGTTAGGGTTAGGGTTCGGTTTAGTGTTGGGTTTAAGGTTAGGGTTAGGGTTAGGGTTAGAGTTAGGTTTAGGGTTAGGTTTTGGGTTAGGGTTAGGGTTAGGGTTAGGGTTAGGGTAAGGGTATGTGTTAGGGTTAGGGTTAGGGTTAGTGTTAGTGTTAGCGTTAGGGTAAGTGTAAGGGTTAGGGTTAGGGTTAGGGTTAAGATAAGGGTAAGGGTCAGGGTTAGGGTTAGGGTTAGGTTTAGGGTAAGGTTTAGGATTAGGTTTAGGGTAAGGGTAAGGATTAGGGTTAGGGTTAGGTTTAGGGTAAGGGGAAGTGTTAGGGTTAGGGTTAGGGTTAGGGTAAGGGTTAGGATTAGGGTTAGGGTTGGGGTTAGGGTAAGGATAAGTGTTAGGGTTAGCGTTATGGTTAGAATAAGGGTAACGGTTAGGGTTAGGGTTAGGGGTTAGGGTTAGGGTAATCTTTAGGGTTAGGGGTTAGGGTTAGTGTTAGGGTTAGGTTAAGGGTTAGTGTTAGGGATAGGTTTATGATAAGGGTTAGGGTTCGGATTCGGGTTAGGGTTAATGTAAGTGTAAGTGTTAGTTTTAGGGTTAGGGATAGGGTTAGGGTTAGGGTTAGTGTAAGGGTAAGGGTTAGGGTTTGGGTTAGACTTAGCATTAGGGTAAGGGTAGGGGGTAGGGTTAGGGTTAGGGTTACGGGTTACGGTTAGGGTTAGGCTTAGGGTTAGGGTTAGTGTAATGGTAAGGGATAGGGTTAGGGTTAAGGTTAGGTTTAGGGTTAGGGTTAGGGTAAGCGTAAGGGTTAGGGTTAGGGTAAGGGTTAAGTTTAGGGTTAGGGTTAGGGTTAGAGTTAGAGTTAGGTTTAGGGTTAGGGAAAGGGTAGGGTTAGGGTTAGGGTTAGGGTTAGGGTTAGGGTATGTGTTAGGGTTAGGTTTAGGGTTAGGGTTAGGGATAGCGTTAGGGTAAGGGTAAAGGTTAGGGTTAGGTTTAGGGTTAAGGTAATGGTAATGTTTAGGGTTAGGGTTGGGGTTAGGGTTAGGGTAAGGGTTAGGGTAAGTGTTAGGGATAGAGTTAGGGTTAGGGTTAGGTTTAGATTTAGATTTAGGGTTAGGGTAAGGGTAAGGTTTACGTTTAGGGTTAGTGTTAGGGTAAGGGTTAGCGTTAGGGTTAGGGTTAGGGTTAGGGTAAGGGTTATGGTTAGGGTTAGGGTTAGGGTAAGGGTTAGAGTTAGGGTTAGGGTTAGGGTAAGTGTTAGGGTTAGGGTTAGGGTAACTGTAAGGTTAGAGTTAGGGTAAGGGTGAGGGTTAGGGTTAGGGTTAGTGTAAGATTTAGGGTTAGGGTTAGGGTTAGGGTTAGGGTTACGGTAAGGGTAAGGGTTAGGGTTAAGTTTAGGGTTAGGGTTAGTTTTAGGGTTAGGGTTAGGGTTAGGTTAAGGGTAAGGGTTAGGGTTAGGATTAGGGTTAGGGTTAGGTTAAGGGATAGGGTTAGGTTTAGGGTTGTCGTTTAGGGTTAGGGTAAGAGTAAGGACTAGGGTTAGGGTTAGGGTTAGGGTAACTGTAAGGTTAGAGTTAGGGTAAGGGTAAGGGTAAGGGTTAGGGTTAGGGTTAGTGTTAGGTTTAGGGATAGGGTTAGGGTTAGGGTTAGGGTTACGGTAAGGGTTAGGTTAGGGTTAAGGTGAGGGTTAGGATTAGTTTTAGGGTTAGGGTTAGGGTTAGGGTTAGGGTAAGGGTTAGGGTTAGGGTTAGGGTTAGGGTTAGTGTTAGGTTTAGGGTTAGGTTTAGGGTTATGGTAAGGGTAAGGTTAGGGTTAAGGTTAGGGTTAGGGTTAGTTTTAGGGTTAGGGTTAGGTTAAGGGTTAGGTTTAGGATTAGGGTTATGGTTAGGTTAAGGGTTAGGGTTAGGGTTAGGGCTAGGGTTAGGTTTATGGTTAGGGTTAGGGTAAGAGTAAGGGTTAGTATTAGGGTTAGGGTTAGGTTTAGGGTAAGGGTAAGGGTTAGGGTTAGTGTTAGGTTTAGGGTTAGGGTTAGGGTTAGGTTAAGGGTTAGAGTTAGGGTTATGGTTAGGGTTAGTGTTAGGTTTAGGGAGAGGGTTAGGGTTAGGGTTACTGTAAGGGCAAGGTTAGGATTAAGGTTAGGGTTAGGGTTAGTTTTAGGGTTAGGTTTAGGGTTAGGGTTAGGGTTAGGGTACGGGTAAGGATTATGGTTAAGGTTAGGGTTAGGTTTAGGGTTAGGGTTAGGGTTAGGATAAGGGTAAGTATCAGGGTTAGAATTAGGGTTAGGGTTAGGGTTAAGGTTAGGTTTAGGGTTAGTTTTAGGGTTAGTGTTAGGTTTAGGGTTAGGGTTAGGGTTAGGTTAAGGGTTAGGTGTAGGGGTAGGGGTTGGGTTAGGTTTAGGGTTATCGTTTAGGTTTAGGGATTGGGTTAGGGTTAGGTTTAGGGTAAGGGTAAGGGTTAGGGTTAGGGTTAGTGTTAGGGTTAGTGTTAGTTTTAGGGTTTGGGTGAGGGTTAGGGTAAGGGTAAGGGTAAGGGATAGGGTTAAGGTTAGGGTTAGGGTTAGGTTTAGCGTTATGGTTAGGGTTAGGATAAGGGTAAGTGTTAGGGTTAGGATTAGATTTAGGGTCAGGTTAAGGGTTAGCGTTAGTATTAGGGTTAAGGTTAGGTTTAGGGTTGGCGTTAGGGTAAGCGTATGGGTTAGGGTTAGGTTTAGTGTTGGGGTTAAGGTTAGGGTTAGGGTTAGGGTTTCGTTAGGTTTAGGGTTACGGTTAGGGTTAGGATTAGGGTTAGGGTAAGGGTATGTGTTAGGGTTAGGGTTTGTGTTAGGGTTAAGATAAGGGTAAGCGTTAGGGTTAGGGTTAAGGTTAGTTTTAGGGGAAGGTTTAGGTTAGGTTTAAGGTAAGGGTAAGGTTTAGGGTTAGGGTTACTGTTACGGTTAGGGTAAGATTAAGGGTTAGGGTTAGGGTTAAGTTTAGGGTTAGGTTTGGGGTTAGGGTAAGGGTAAATATTAGGGTTAGGGTTAGGTTTAGGGTTAGGGTGAGGGTTAGGGTTAGGCTTAGGGTTAGGGTTAGGGTAAGGGTTAGGTTTAGGTTTAGGGTTAGGTTATGGGTCAGGGTTAGGGGTTAGCATTAGGGTTAGGGTTAGGGTTAGGGTTAGGGTTAGTTTTAGGGTTAGGGTAAGGGTTAGGTTTAGGGTTAGGGTTAGGGTAACTGTAAGGTTAGGGTTAGGGTAAGGGTAAGGGTTAAGGTTAGGGTAAGTGTTAGGTTTAGGGTTAGGGTTAGGGTTAGGGTTAGGGTTAGGGTTACGGTAAGGGTAAGGTTAGGGTTAAGGTTAGGGTTAGGGTTAGTTTTAGGGTTAGGGTTAGGGTTAGGGTAAGGGTTAGGGTTAGGGTTAGGTTAAGGGTTAGGTTTAGGGTTAGGGTTAGGTTTACGTTTAGGGATAGGGTAAGAGTAAGGGTTAGGTTAGGGTTAGGGTTAGGGTTAGGGTTAGGGTTAGGTTTAGGGTAAGGGTAAGGGTAAGGGTTAGGGTTAGGGTTAGGGTTAGATATAGGGTAAGGGTAAGGGTTAGGTTTAGGGTTAGTGTTAGGGTTAGTGTTAGGTTTAGGGTTAGGGTTACGGTTAGGGTTAGGGTTAGGGTAAGGGTTAGGGTTAAGGTTAGGGTTAGTGTTAGGTTTAGGGTTAGGGTTAGGGTTAGGATAAGCGTAAGGGTTTTGGTTAGGATTAGGGTTAGGTTTAGGGTAAGGGTTAGGTTTAGGGTTAGAGGTAGGATTAGGGTTAGGGTAAGGGTTAGGTTTAGGGTTAGGGTTAGGGTTAGGGTTAGGGTAAGGGTTAGGTTTAGGTTTAGGGTTAGGTTATGGGCAGGGTTAGGGGATAGCTTTAGGGTTAGGATTAGGGTAAGGGTTAGGGTTAGTGTTAGGGTTAGGGTAAGGGTTAGGGTTAAGGTTAGGGTTAGTGTTAGGTTTAGGGTAAGGATAAAGGTTAGGGTTAGTGTTAGTGTTAGTGTTAGTGTTCGGTTTAGGGTTAGGGTTAGGTTAAGGGTTAGGGTAAGGGTAAGGTTTAGGGTTAAGGTTAGGGTTAGGGTTAAGTTTAGGGTTAGGGTTAGGGTTAGGGTTAGGATAAGAGTAAGGGTTAGGGTTAGGATTAGGGTTAGGGTTAGGGTTAGGGTTAGGTTAAGTGTAAGGGTTAGGGTTAGGGTTAGGGTTAGGTTTAGCGTTAGGGTTAGGGTTAGGGTAAGGGTTAGGTTTTGGAGTAGGGTTATGGTTAGGTTAAGGGTTAGAGTTAGGGTTAGGGTTAGGGTTATGTTTACGGTTAGTTAGGGTAAGAGTAAGGGTTAGGTTTAGGGTTAGGGTTAGGGTTAGGTTTGGGGTAAGGGTAAGGGTTAGGGTTAGGGTTAGTGTTACGTTTACTGGTAGGTTTAGGGTTAGTGTTAGGGTTAGGCTAAGGGTAAGGGTAAGGGTTAGGGTTAAGGTTAGGGTTAGGTTAGGTTTAGGGTTAGGGTTAGGGTTAGGATAAGGGTAATGGCTAGGGTTAGGATTACGGTTAGGGTTAGGGCAAGGGTTAGGGTTAGGGTTAGGGTTAAGGTTAAGTTTAGGGTAAGGTTTAGGGTTAGGGTTAGGATAAGGGTTAGGGTTAGGGTTAGGTTTAGGGTTAGGGTAAGTGTTAGGGTTAGGGTTAGTGTTAGCGTTAAGGTTAGGGTTAGGGTTATGGTAAGAGATAGGGTTAGGGTTAGGATTAGGGTAGGGATTAGGGTAAGGGTAAGTGTTAGGTTAGGGTTAGGGTTAGAATAAGGGTAAGGGTTATGGTTAGGGTTAGTGTTAGGGGTTAGGGTTAATTTTAGGGTTAGGGTTAGGTTTAAGGGTAGGGTTAGGGTAAGGGCAAGGGTTATGGTTAGGGTTAGGGTTAAGGTTAGTGTTATGGTTAGGGTTAGGGTTAGGTTTAGTTTTAGGGTTATGGTAAGGGTAAGGGTTAGGGTTAGGTTTAGCGTTAGGATTAAGGTTAGGGTCAGGGTTAGGGTTAGGGTTAGGGTAAGGGTATGGGTTAGGGTTAGGGTTAGGGTTCGGTTTAGTGTTGGGTTTAAGGTTAGGGTTAGGGTTAGGGTTAGAGTTAGGTTTAGGGTTAGGTTTTGGGTTAGGGTTAGGGTTAGGGTTAGGGTTAGGGTAAGGGTATGTGTTAGGGTTAGGGTTAGGGTTAGTGTTAGTGTTAGCGTTAGGGTAAGTGTAAGGGTTAGGGTTAGGGTTAGGGTTAAGATAAGGGTAAGGGTCAGGGTTAGGGTTAGGGTTAGGTTTAGGGTAAGGTTTAGGATTAGGTTTAGGGTAAGGGTAAGGATTAGGGTTAGGGTTAGGTTTAGGGTAAGGGGAAGTGTTAGGGTTAGGGTTAGGGTTAGGGTAAGGGTTAGGATTAGGGTTAGGGTTGGGGTTAGGGTAAGGATAAGTGTTAGGGTTAGCGTTATGGTTAGAATAAGGGTAACGGTTAGGGTTAGGGTTAGGGGTTAGGGTTAGGGTAATCTTTAGGGTTAGGGGTTAGGGTTAGTGTTAGGGTTAGGTTAAGGGTTAGGGTTAGGGATAGGTTTATGATAAGGGTTAGGGTTCGGATTCGGGTTAGGGTTAATGTAAGTGTAAGTGTTAGTTTTAGGGTTAGGGATAGGGTTAGGGTTAGGGTTAGTGTAAGGGTAAGGGTTAGGGTTTGGGTTAGAGTTAGCATTAGGGTAAGGGTAGGGGGTAGGGTTAGGGTTAGGGTTACGGGTTACGGTTAGGGTTAGGCTTAGGGTTAGGGTTAGTGTAATGGTAAGGGATAGGGTTAGGGTTAAGGTTAGGTTTAGGGTTAGGGTTAGGGTAAGCGTAAGGGTTAGGGTTAGGGTAAGGGTTAAGTTTAGGGTTAGGGTTAGGGTTAGAGTTAGAGTTAGGTTTAGGGTTAGGGAAAGGGTAGGGTTAGGGTTAGGGTTAGGGTTAGGGTTAGGGTATGTGTTAGGGTTAGGTTTAGGGTTAGGGTTAGGGATAGCGTTAGGGTAAGGGTAAAGGTTAGGGTTAGGTTTAGGGTTAAGGTAATGGTAATGTTTAGGGTTAGGGTTGGGGTTAGGGTTAGGGTAAGGGTTAGGGTAAGTGTTAGGGATAGAGTTAGGGTTAGGGTTAAGTTTAGATTTAGATTTAGGGTTAGGGTAAGGGTAAGGTTTACGTTTAGGGTTAGTGTTAGGGTAAGGGTTAGCGTTAGGGTTAGGGTTAGGGTTAGGGTAAGGGTTATGGTTAGGGTTAGGGTTAGGGTAAGGGTTAGAGTTAGGGTTAGGGTTAGGGTAAGTGTTAGGGTTAGGGTTAGGGTAACTGTAAGGTTAGAGTTAGGGTAAGGGTGAGGGTTAGGGTTAGGGTTAGTGTAAGATTTAGGGTTAGGGTTAGGGTTAGGGTTAGGGTTACGGTAAGGGTAAGGGTTAGGGTTAAGTTTAGGGTTAGGGTTAGTTTTAGGGTTAGGGTTAGGGTTAGGTTAAGGGTAAGGGTTAGGGTTAGGATTAGGGTTAGGGTTAGGTTAAGGGATAGGGTTAGGTTTAGGGTTGTCGTTTAGGGTTAGGGTAAGAGTAAGGACTAGGGTTAGGGTTAGGGTTAGGGTAACTGTAAGGTTAGAGTTAGGGTAAGGGTAAGGGTAAGGGTTAGGGTTAGGGTTAGTGTTAGGTTTAGGGATAGGGTTAGGGTTAGGGTTAGGGTTACGGTAAGGGTTAGGTTAGGGTTAAGGTGAGGGTTAGGATTAGTTTTAGGGTTAGGGTTAGGGTTAGGGTTAGGGTAAGGGTTAGGGTTAGGGTTAGGGTTAGGGTTAGTGTTAGGTTTAGGGTTAGGGTTAGGGTTATGGTAAGGGTAAGGTTAGGGTTAAGGTTAGGGTTAGGGTTAGTTTTAGGGTTAGGGTTAGGTTAAGGGTTAGGTTTAGGATTAGGGTTATGGTTAGGTTAAGGATTAGGGTTAGGGTTAGGGCTAGGGTTAGGTTTATGGTTAGGGTTAGGGTAAGAGTAAGGGTTAGTATTAGGGTTAGGGTTAGGTTTAGGGTAAGGGTAAGGGTTAGGGTTAGTGTTAGGTTTAGGGTTAGAGTTAGGGTTAGGTTAAGGGTTAGAGTTAGGGTTATGGTTAGGGTTAGTGTTAGGTTTAGGGAGAGGGTTAGGGTTAGGGTTACTGTAAGGGCAAGGTTAGGATTAAGGTTAGGGTTAGGGTTAGGATTAGGGTAGGGATTAGGGTAAGGGGAAGTGTTAGGGTTAGGGTTAGGGTTAGAATAAGGGTAAGGGTTAGGGTTAGCGTTAGGGTTAGGGTTAGCTTTAGGGTTAGTTTTAGGTTTAGGGTTAGGGTTAGGGTTAGGTTAATGGTTAGGGTTAGGGGTAGGGGTAGGGTTAGGTTTACGGTTAGGGTTAGGGTAAGAGTAGGGGTTAGGGTTAGGGTTAGGGTTAGGGTTAGGTATAGGGTAAGGGTAAGGGTTAGGGTTAGGGTTAGTGTTAGGTTTAGTGTTAGGTTTAGGGTTAGGGTTAGGGTTAGGGTTAGGGTAAGGGTAAGGGTTAGGGTTAAGGTTAGCGTTAGTGTTAGGTTTAGGGTTCGGTTTAGGGTTAGGATAAGGGTAAGGTTTAGGGTTAGGATTAGGGTTAGGGTTAGGGTAGGTTTAGGGTTAGCGTTAGGGTAAGGGTATTCGTTAGGTTTAGGGTTCGGGTTAGGTTTAGTGTTGGGGTTAAGTTTAGGGTTAGGGTTAGGGTTAGGGTTAGGTTTAGGGTTAGGTTTGGGGTTAGGGTTAGGTTTTGGGTTAGGGTTAGGTTAAGGGTATGTGTTAGGGTTAGGGATAGGTTTAGGGTTAGCGTTAGGGTAAGTGTAAGGGTTAGGGTTAGGGTTAGGGTTAAGATAAGGGTAAGGGTTAGGGTTACGGTTAGGGTTAGGTTTAGGGTAAGGTTTCGGGTTAGGTTTACGGTAAGGGTAAGGGTAAGGTTTAGGGTAAGGTTTAGGGTTACGGTTAGGGTAAGGGTAAGGGTTAGGGTTAGGGTTAGGTTTAGGGTTAGGGTTAGGGTTACGTTAAGTGTAAGGGTTAGGGTTAGGGTTAGGGTTAGGTTTAGCGTTAGGGTTAGGGTTAGGGTAAGGGTTAGGTTTTGGAGTAGGGTTATGGTTAGGTTAAGGGTTAGAGTTAGGGTTAGGGTTAGGGTTATGTTTACGGTTAGTTAGGGTAAGAGTAAGGGTTAGGTTTAGGGTTAGGGTTAGGGTTAGGTTTGGGGTAAGGGTAAGGGTTAGGGTTAGGGTTAGTGTTACGTTTACTGGTAGGTTTAGGGTTAGTGTTAGGGTTAGGGTAAGGCTAAGGGTAAGGGTTAGGGTTAAGGTTAGGGTTAGGTTAGGTTTAGGGTTAGGGTTAGGGTTAGGATAAGGGTAATGGCTAGGGTTAGGATTACGGTTAGGGTTAGGGTAAGGGTTAGGGTTAGGGTTAGGGTTAAGGTTAAGTTTAGCGTGAGGTTTAGGGTTAGGGTTAGGATAAGGGTTAGGGTTAGGGTTAGGCTTAGGGTTAGGGTAAGTGTTAGGGTTAGGGTTAGTGTTAGCGTTAAGGTTAGGGTTAGGGTTATGGTAAGAGATAGGGTTAGGGTTAGGATTAGGGTAGGGATTAGGGTAAGGGTAAGTGTTAGGTTAGGGTTAGGGTTAGAATAAGGGTAAGGGTTATGGTTAGGGTTAGTGTTAGGGGTTAGGGTTAATTTTAGGGTTAGGGTTAGGTTTAAGGGTAGGGTTAGGGTAAGGGCAAGGGTTATGGTTAGGGTTAGGGTTAAGGTTAGTGTTATGGTTAGGGTTAGGGTTAGGTTTAGTTTTAGGGTTATGGTAAGGGTAAGGGTTAGGGTTAGGTTTAGCGTTAGGATTAAGGTTAGGGTCAGGGTTAGGGTTAGGGTTAGGGTAAGGGTATGGGTTAGGGTTAGGGTTAGGGTTCGGTTTAGTGTTGGGTTTAAGGTTAGGGTTAGGGTTAGGGTTAGAGTTAGGTTTAGGGTTAGGTTTTGGGTTAGGTTTAGGGTTAGGGTTAGGGTTAGGGTAAGGGTATGTGTTAGGGTTAGGGTTAGGGTTAGTGTTAGTGTTAGCGTTAGGGTAAGTGTAAGGGTTAGGGTTAGGGTTAGGGTTAAGATAAGGGTAAGGGTCAGGGTTAGGGTTAGGGTTAGGTTTAGGGTAAGGTTTAGGATTAGGTTTAGGGTAAGGGTAAGGATTAGGGTTAGGGTTAGGTTTAGGGTAAGGGGAAGTGTTAGGGTTAGGGTTAGGGTTAGGGTAAGGGTTAGGATTAGGGTTAGGGTTGGGGTTAGGGTAAGGATAAGTGTTAGGGTTAGCGTTATGGTTAGAATAAGGGTAACGGTTAGGGTTAGGGTTAGGGGTTAGGGTTAGGGTAATCTTTAGGGTTAGGGGTTAGGGTTAGTGTTAGGGTTAGGTTAAGGGTTAGGGTTAGGGATAGGTTTATGATAAGGGTTAGGGTTCGGATTCGGGTTAGGGTTAATGTAAGTGTAAGTGTTAGTTTTAGGGTTAGGGATAGGGTTAGGGTTAGGGTTAGTGTAAGGGTAAGGGTTAGGGTTTGGGTTAGAGTTAGCATTAGGGTAAGGGTAGGGGGTAGGGTTAGGGTTAGGGTTACGGGTTACGGTTAGGGTTAGGCTTAGGGTTAGGGTTAGTGTAATGGTAAGGGATAGGGTTAGGGTTAAGGTTAGGTTTAGGGTTAGGGTTAGGGTAAGCGTAAGGGTTAGGGTTAGGGTAAGGGTTAAGTTTAGGGTTAGGGTTAGGGTTAGAGTTAGAGTTAGGTTTAGGGTTAGGGAAAGGGTAGGGTTAGGGTTAGGGTTAGGGTTAGGGTTAGGGTATGTGTTAGGGTTAGGTTTAGGGTTAGGGTTAGGGATAGCGTTAGGGTAAGGGTAAAGGTTAGGGTTAGGTTTAGGGTTAAGGTAATGGTAATGTTTAGGGTTAGGGTTGGGGTTAGGGTTAGGGTAAGGGTTAGGGTAAGTGTTAGGGATAGAGTTAGGGTTAGGGTTAGGTTTAGATTTAGATTTAGGGTTAGGGTAAGGGTAAGGTTTACGTTTAGGGTTAGTGTTAGGGTAAGGGTTAGCGTTAGGGTTAGGGTTAGGGTTAGGGTAAGGGTTATGGTTAGGGTTAGGGTTAGGGTAAGGGTTAGAGTTAGGGTTAGGGTTAGGGTAAGTGTTAGGGTTAGGGTTAGGGTAACTGTAAGGTTAGAGTTAGGGTAAGGGTGAGGGTTAGGGTTAGGGTTAGTGTAAGATTTAGGGTTAGGGTTAGGGTTAGGGTTAGGGTTACGGTAAGGGTAAGGGTTAGGGTTAAGTTTAGGGTTAGGGTTAGTTTTAGGGTTAGGGTTAGGGTTAGGTTAAGGGTAAGGGTTAGGGTTAGGATTAGGGTTAGGGTTAGGTTAAGGGATAGGGTTAGGTTTAGGGTTGTCGTTTAGGGTTAGGGTAAGAGTAAGGACTAGGGTTAGGGTTAGGGTTAGGGTAACTGTAAGGTTAGAGTTAGGGTAAGGGTAAGGGTAAGGGTTAGGGTTAGGGTTAGTGTTAGGTTTAGGGATAGGGTTAGGGTTAGGGTTAGGGTTACGGTAAGGGTTAGGTTAGGGTTAAGGTGAGGGTTAGGATTAGTTTTAGGGTTAGGGTTAGGGTTAGGGTTAGGGTAAGGGTTAGGGTTAGGGTTAGGGTTAGGGTTAGTGTTAGGTTTAGGGTTAGGGTTAGGGTTATGGTAAGGGTAAGGTTAGGGTTAAGGTTAGGGTTAGGGTTAGTTTTAGGGTTAGGGTTAGGTTAAGGGTTAGGTTTAGGATTAGGGTTATGGTTAGGTTAAGGATTAGGGTTAGGGTTAGGGCTAGGGTTAGGTTTATGGTTAGGGTTAGGGTAAGAGTAAGGGTTAGTATTAGGGTTAGGGTTAGGTTTAGGGTAAGGGTAAGGGTTAGGGTTAGTGTTAGGTTTAGGTTTAGAGTTAGGGTTAGGTTAAGGGTTAGAGTTAGGGTTATGGTTAGGGTTAGTGTTAGGTTTAGGGAGAGGGTTAGGGTTAGGGTTACTGTAAGGGCAAGGTTAGGATTAAGGTTAGGGTTAGGGTTAGGGTTAGGGTTAGGGTTAGGGTTAGGGTTAGGGTAAGTTTTAGGGTTAGGGTAAGGGTTAGGTTTAGGGTTAGGGTTAGGGTAACTGTAAGGTTAGGGTTAAGGTTAGGGTAAGTGTTAGGTTTAGGGTTAGGGTTAGGGTTAGGGTTAGGGTTAGGGTTACGGTAAGGGTAAGGTTAGGGTTAAGGTTAGGGTTAGGGTTAGTTTTAGGGTTAGGGTTAGGGTAAGGGTTAGGGTTAGGGTTAGGTTAAGGGTTAGGGTTAGGGTTAGGGTTAGGTTTACGTTTAGGGATAGGGTAAGAGTAAGGGTTAGGTTAGGGTTAGGGTTAGGGTTAGGGTTAGGGTTAGGTTTAGGGTAAGGGTAAGGGTAAGGGTTAGGGTTAGGGTTAGGGTTAGATATAGGGTAAGGGTAAGGGTTAGGTTTAGGGTTAGTGTTAGGGTTAGTGTTAGGTTTAGGGTTAGGGTTACGGTTAGGGTTAGGGTTAGGGTAAGGGTTAGGGTTAAGGTTAGGGTTAGTGTT
Organism: Megascapheus bottae; assembly: GCA_024803745.1. Classification (NCBI taxonomy): domain Eukaryota; kingdom Metazoa; phylum Chordata; class Mammalia; order Rodentia; family Geomyidae; genus Megascapheus; species Megascapheus bottae. Next base: position 39,498 of record JANJXV010001398.1, on the reverse strand, counting down.
AGGTTTAGGGTTAGGGTTAGGGTTAGGATAAGCGTAAGGGTTTTGGTTAGGATTAGGGTTAGGTTTAGGGTAAGGGTTAGGTTTAGGGTTAGAGTTAGGATTAGGGTTAGGGTAAGGGTTACGTTTAGGGTTAGGGTTAGGGTTAGGGTTAGGGTAAGGGTTAGGTTTAGGTTTAGGGTTAGGTTATGGGCACGGTTAGGGGATAGCTTTAGGGTTAGGATTAGGGTAAGGGTTAGGGTTAGTGTTAGGGTTAGGGTAAGGGTTAGGGTTAAGGTTAGGGTTAGTGTTAGGTTTAGGGTAAGGATAAAGGTTAGGGTTAGTGTTAGTGTTAGTGTTAGTGTTCGGTTTAGGGTTAGGGTTAGGTTAAGGGTTAGGGTAAGGGTAAGGTTTAGGGTTAAGGTTAGGGTTAGGGTTAAGTTTAGGGTTAGGGTTAGGGTTAGGGTTAGGATAAGAGTAAGGGTTAGGGTTAGGATTAGGGTTAGGGTTAGGGTTAGGGTTAGGTTTAGGGTAAGGATAAAGGTTAGTGTTAGGATTAGTGTTAGTGTTAGTGTTCGGTATGGGTTAGGGTTACTATTACGGTAAGGGTTAGAGTTAGGTTTAGAGTTACGGTATGGTAAGGGTTAGGGTTAAGGTTCAGTTCAGGGTTAGTTTAGGGTTAGGGTTAGGGTTAGGGTTAGGGTTGGGGTTAAGGTTAGGGTTAGTGGAAGCGTTACGGTTAGTTTTAGCCTAAGGGTTAGGGTTAGGTTTAGGGTAACGGTAATGTTTAGGGTTAGGGTTAGGGTTAGTGTTAGGGTAAGGGTAAGAGTTAGGGTTAGGGGTAGGGTTAGGGTTAGGTTGAGGGTTAGGGTAAATGTAAGGGTTAGGGTTAGTGTTAGGGTTAGGGTAAGGGTTAGTGTTAGGGTTAGGGTTAGGTTTAGTGTAAGTGTTAGCGTGAGTGTTCGGGTTAGGGTTAAGGTAAGGGTTAGGGTTAGGATTAGGGTTATGTTTAGGGTTGGGGTTAAGGTTAGGGTTAGGGATAGGGTAAGGGTAATGGTTAGGGTTAGGGTTAGGATTAGGGTAAGTGTTAGGGTAAGCGTTAGTGTTAGGGTTAGGGTTAGGCTTAGGATAAGGGTTAGGGTTAGGTTTAGTGTAAGGGTAAGTTTTAGAGTTAGGGTTAGGGTAATGGTTAGGGTTAGGGTTAGGATTAGGGTAGGGATTAGGGTAAGGGGAAGTGTTAGGGTTAGGGTTAGGGTTAGAATAAGGGTAAGGGTTAGGGTTAGCGTTAGGGTTAGGGTTAGCTTTAGGGTTAGTTTTAGGTTTAGGGTTAGGGTTAGGGGTAGGTTAATGGTTAGGGTTAGGGGTAGGGGTAGGGTTAGGTTTACGGTTAGGGTTAGGGTAAGAGTAGGGGTTAGGGTTATGGTTAGGGTTAGGGTTAGGTATAGGGTAAGGGTAAGGGTTAGGGTTAGGGTTAGTGTTAGGTTTAGTGTTAGGTTTAGGGTTAGGGTTAGGGTTAGGGTTAGGGTAAGGGTAAGGGTTAGGGTTAAGGTTAGCGTTAGTGTTAGGTTTAGGGTTCGGTTTAGGGTTAGGATAAGGGTAAGGTTTAGGGTTAGGATTAGGGTTAGGGTTAGGGTAGGTTTAGGGTTAGCGTTAGGGTAAGGGTATTCGTTAGGTTTAGGGTTCGGGTTAGGTTTAGTGTTGGGGTTAAGTTTAGGGTTAGGGTTAGGGTTAGGGTTAGGTTTAGGGTTAGGTTTGGGGTTAGGGTTAGGTTTTGGGTTAGGGTTAGGTTAAGGGTATGTGTTAGGGTTAGGGATAGGTTTAGGGTTAGCGTTAGGGTAAGTGTAAGGGTTAGGGTTAGGGTTAGGGTTAAGATAAGGGTAAGGGTTAGGGTTACGGTTAGGGTTAGGTTTAGGGTAAGGTTTCGGGTTAGGTTTAGGGTAAGGGTAAGGGTAAGGTTTAGGGTAAGGTTTAGGGTTACGGTTAGGGTAAGGGTAAGGGTTAGGGTTAGGGTTAGGTTTAGGGTTAGGGTTAGGGTTACGTTAAGTGTAAGGGTTAGGGTTAGGGTTAGGGTTAGGTTTAGCGTTAGGGTTAGGGTTAGGGTAAGGGTTAGGTTTAGGAGTAGGGTTATGGTTAGGTTAAGGGTTAGAGTTAGGGTTAGGGTTAGGGTTATGTTTACGGTTAGTTAGGGTAAGAGTAAGGGTTAGGTTTAGGGTTAGGGTTAGGGTTAGGTTTGGGGTAAGGGTAAGGGTTAGGGTTAGGGTTAGTGTTACGTTTACTGGTAGGTTTAGGGTTAGTGTTAGGGTTAGGGTAAGGGTAAGGGTAAGGGTTAGGGTTAAGGTTAGGGTTAGGTTAGGTTTAGGGTTAGGGTTAGGGTTAGGATAAGGGTAATGGCTAGGGTTAGGATTACGGTTAGGGTTAGGGTAAGGGTTAGGGTTAGGGTTAGGGTTAAGGTTAAGTTTAGGGTAAGGTTTAGGGTTAGGGTTAGGATAAGGGTTAGGGTTAGGGTTAGGCTTAGGGTTAGGGTAAGTGTTAGGGTTAGGGTTAGTGTTAGCGTTAAGATTAGGGTTAGGGTTATGGTAAGAGATAGGGTTAGGGTTAGGATTAGGGTAGGGATTAGGGTAAGGGTAAGTGTTAGGTTAGGGTTAGGGTTAGAATAAGGGTAAGGGTTATGGTTAGGGTTAGTGTTAGGGGTTAGGGTTAATTTTAGGGTTAGGGTTAGGTTTAAGGGTAGGGTTAGGGTAAGGGCAAGGGTTATGGTTAGGGTTAGGGTTAAGGTTAGTGTTATGGTTAGGGTTAGGGTTAGGTTTAGTTTTAGGGTTATGGTAAGGGTAAGGGTTAGGGTTAGGTTTAGCGTTAGGATTAAGGTTAGGGTCAGGGTTAGGGTTAGGGTTAGGGTAAGGGTATGGGTTAGGGTTAGGGTTAGGGTTCGGTTTAGTGTTGGGTTTAAGGTTAGGGTTAGGGTTAGGGTTAGAGTTAGGTTTAGGGTTAGGTTTTGGGTTAGGGTTAGGGTTAGGGTTAGGGTAAGGGTATGTGTTAGGGTTAGGGTTAGGGTTAGTTTTAGTGTTAGCGTTAGGGTAAGTGTAAGGGTTAGGGTTAGGGTTAGGGTTAAGATAAGGGTAAGGGTCAGGGTTAGGGTTAGGGTTAGGTTTAGGGTAAGGTTTAGGATTAGGTTTAGGGTAAGGGTAAGGATTAGGGTTAGGGTTAGGTTTAGGGTAAGGGGAAGTGTTAGGGTTAGGGTTAGGGTTAGGGTAAGGGTTAGGATTAGGGTTAGGGTTGGGGTTAGGGTAAGGATAAGTGTTAGGGTTAGCGTTATGGTTAGAATAAGGGTAACGGTTAGGGTTAGGGTTAGGGGTTAGGGTTAGGGTAATCTTTAGGGTTAGGGGTTAGGGTTAGTGTTAGGGTTAGGTTAAGGGTTAGGGTTAGGGATAGGTTTATGATAAGGGTTAGGGTTCGGATTCGGGTTAGGGTTAATGTAAGTGTAAGTGTTAGTTTTAGGGTTAGGGATAGGGTTAGGGTTAGGGTTAGTGTAAGGGTAAGGGTTAGGGTTTGGGTTAGAGTTAGCATTAGGGTAAGGGTAGGGGGTAGGGTTAGGGTTAGGGTTACGGGTTACGGTTAGGGTTAGGCTTAGGGTTAGGGTTAGTGTAATGGTAAGGGATAGGGTTAGGGTTAAGGTTAGGTTTAGGGTTAGGGTTAGGGTAAGCGTAAGGGTTAGGGTTAGGGTAAGGGTTAAGTTTAGGGTTAGGGTTAGGGTTAGAGTTAGAGTTAGGTTTAGGGTTAGGGAAAGGGTAGGGTTAGGGTTAGGGTTAGGGTTAGGGTTAGGGTATGTGTTAGGGTTAGGTTTAGGGTTAGGGTTAGGGATAGCGTTAGGGTAAGGGTAAAGGTTAGGGTTAGGTTTAGGGTTAAGGTAATGGTAATGTTTAGGGTTAGGGTTGGGGTTAGGGTTAGGGTAAGGGTTAGGGTAAGTGTTAGGGATAGAGTTAGGGTTAGGGTTAGGTTTAGATTTAGATTTAGGGTTAGGGTAAGGGTAAGGTTTACGTTTAGGGTTAGTGTTAGGGTAAGGGTTAGCGTTAGGGTTAGGGTTAGGGTTAGGGTAAGGGTTATGGTTAGGGTTAGGGTTAGGGTAAGGGTTAGAGTTAGGGTTAGGGTTAGGGTAAGTGTTAGGGTTAGGGTTAGGGTAACTGTAAGGTTAGAGTTAGGGTAAGGGTGAGGGTTAGGGTTAGGGTTAGTGTAAGATTTAGGGTTAGGGTTAGGGTTAGGGTTAGGGTTACGCTAAGGGTAAGGGTTAGGGTTAAGTTTAGGGTTAGGGTTAGTTTTAGGGTTAGGGTTAGGGTTAGGTTAAGGGTAAGGGTTAGGGTTAGGATTAGGGTTAGGGTTAGGTTAAGGGATAGGGTTAGGTTTAGGGTTGTCGTTTAGGGTTAGGGTAAGAGTAAGGACTAGGGTTAGGGTTAGGGTTAGTGTAACTGTAAGGTTAGAGTTAGGGTAAGGGTAAGGGTAAGGGTTAGGGTTAGGGTTAGTGTTAGGTTTAGGGATAGGGTTAGGGTTAGGGTTAGGGTTATGGTAAGGGTTAGGTTAGGGTTAAGGTGAGGGTTAGGATTAGTTTTAGGGTTAGGGTTAGGGTTAGGGTTAGGGTAAGGGTTAGGGTTAGGGTTAGGGTTAGGGTTAGTGTTAGGTTTAGGGTTAGGGTTAGGGTTATGGTAAGGGTAAGGTTAGGGTTAAGGTTAGGGTTAGGGTTAGTTTTAGGGTTAGGGTTAGGTTAAGGGTTAGGTTTAGGATTAGGGATATGGTTAGGTTAAGGGTTAGGGTTAGGGTTAGGGCTAGGGTTAGGTTTATGGTTAGGGTTAGGGTAAGAGTAAGGGTTAGTATTAGGGTTAGGGTTAGGTTTAGGGTAAGGGTAAGGGTTAGGGTTAGTGTTAGGTTTAGGGTTAGGGTTAGGGTTAGGTTAAGGGTTAGAGTTAGGGTTATGGTTAGGGTTAGTGTTAGGTTTAGGGAGAGGGTTAGGGTTAGGGTTACTGTAAGGGCAAGGTTAGGATTAAGGTTAGGGTTAGGGTTAGTTTTAGGGTTAGGTTTAGGGTTAGGGTTAGGGTTAGGGTACGGGTAAGGATTATGGTTAAGGTTAGGGTTAGGTTTAGGGTTAGGGTTAGGGTTAGGATAAGGGTAAGTATCAGGGTTAGAATTAGGGTTAGGGTTAGGGTTAAGGTTAGGGTTAGGGTTAGTTTTAGGGTTAGTGTTAGGTTTAGGGTTAGGGTTAGGGTTAGGTTAAGGGTTAGGTGTAGGGGTAGGGGTTGGGTTAGGTTTAGGGTTATCGTTTAGGTTTAGGGATTGGGTTAGGGTTAGGTTTAGGGTAAGGGTAAGGGTTAGGGTTAGGGTTAGTGTTAGGGTTAGTGTTAGTTTTAGGGTTTGGGTGAGGGTTAGGGTAAGGGTAAGGGTAAGGGATAGGGTTAAGGTTAGGGTTAGGGTTAGGTTTAGCGTTATGGTTAGGGTTAGGATAAGGGTAAGTGTTAGGGTTAGGATTAGATTTAGGGTCAGATTAAGGGTTAGCGTTAGTATTAGGGTTAAGGTTAGGTTTAGGGTTGGCGTTAGGGTAAGCGTATGGGTTAGGGTTAGGTTTAGTGTTGGGGTTAAGGTTAGGGTTAGGGTTAGGGTTTCGTTAGGTTTAGGGTTACGGTTAGGGTTAGGATTAGGGTTAGGGTAAGGGTATGTGTTAGGGTTAGGGTTTGTGTTAGGGTTAAGATAAGGGTAAGCGTTAGGGTTAGGGTTAAGGTTAGTTTTAGGGTAAGGTTTAGGTTAGGTTTAAGGTAAGGGTAAGGTTTAGGGTTAGGGTTACTGTTACGGTTAGGGTAAGATTAAGGGTTAGGGTTAGGGTTAAGTTTAAGGTTAGGTTTGGGGTTAGGGTAAGGGTAAATATTAGGGTTAGGGTTAGGTTTAGGGTTAGGGTGAGGGTTAGGGTTAGGCTTAGGGTTAGGGTTAGGGTTAGGGTAAGGGTTAGGTTTAGGTTTAGGGTTAGGTTATGGGTCAGGGTTAGGGGTTAGCTTTAGGGTTAGGGTTAGGGTTAGGGTTAGGGTTAGTTTTAGGGTTAGGGTAAGGGTTAGGTTTAGGGTTAGGGTTAGGGTAACTGTAAGGTTAGGGTTAGGGTAAGGGTAAGGGTTAAGGTTAGGGTAAGTGTTAGGTTTAGGGTTAGGGTTAGGGTTAGGGTTAGGGTTAGGGTTACGGTAAGGGTAAGGTTAGGGTTAAGGTTAGGGTTAGGGTTAGTTTTAGGGTTAGGGTTAGGGTTAGGGTAAGGGTTAGGGTTAGGGTTAGGTTAAGGGTTAGGTTTAGGGTTAGGGTTAGGTTTACGTTTAGGGATAGGGTAAGAGTAAGGGTTAGGTTAGGGTAAGGGTTAGGGTTAAGGTTAGGGTTAGTGTTAGGTTTAGGGTTAGGGTTAGGGTTAGGATAAGCGTAAGGGTTTTGGTTAGGATTAGGGTTAGGTTTAGGGTAAGGGTTAGGTTTAGGGTTAGAGTTAGGATTAGGGTTAGGGTAAGGGTTAGGTTTAGGGTTAGGGTTAGGGTTAGGGTTAGGGTAAGGGTTAGGTTTAGGTTTAGGGTTAGGTTATGGGCAGGGTTAGGGGATAGCTTTAGGGTTAGGATTAGGGTAAGGGTTAGGGTTAGTGTTAGGGTTAGGGTAAGGGTTAGGGTTAAGGTTAGGGTTAGTGTTAGGTTTAGGGTAAGGATAAAGGTTAGGGTTAGTGTTAGTGTTAGTGTTAGTGTTCGGTTTAGGGTTAGGGTTAGGTTAAGGGTTAGGGTAAGGGTAAGGTTTAGGGTTAAGGTTAGGGTTAGGGTTAAGTTTAGGGTTAGGGTTAGGGTTAGGGTTAGGATAAGAGTAAGGGTTAGGGTTAGGATTAGGGTTAGGGTTAGGGTTAGGGTTAGGTTTAGGGTAAGGATAAAGGTTAGTGTTAGGATTAGTGTTAGTGTTAGTGTTCGGTATGGGTTAGGGTTACTATTACGGTAAGGGTTAGAGTTAGGTTTAGAGTTACGGTATGGTAAGGGTTAGGGTTAAGGTTCAGTTCAGGGTTAGTTTAGGGTTAGGGTTAGGGTTAGGGTTAGGGTTGGGGTTAAGGTTAGGGTTAGTGGAAGCGTTACGGTTAGTTTTAGCCTAAGGGTTAGGGTTAGGTTTAGGGTAACGGTAATGTTTAGGGTTAGGGTTAGGGTTAGTGTTAGGGTAAGGGTATGAGTTAGGGTTAGGGGTAGGGTTAGGGTTAGGTTGAGGGTTAGGGTAAATGTAAGGGTTAGGGTTAGTGTTAGGGTTAGGGTAAGGGTTAGTGTTAGGGTTAGGGTTAGGTTTAGTGTAAGTGTTAGGGTTAGTGTTCGGGTTAGGGTTAAGGTAAGGGTTAGGGTTAGGATTAGGGTTATGTTTAGGGTTGGGGTTAAGGTTAGGGTTAGGGATAGGGTAAGGGTAATGGTTAGGGTTAGGGTTAGGATTAGGGTAAGTGTTAGGGTAAGCGTTAGTGTTAGGGTTAGGGTTAGGCTTAGGATAAGGGTTAGGGTTAGGTTTAGTGTAAGGGTAAGTTTTAGAGTTAGGGTTAGGGTAATGGTTAGGGTTAGGGTTAGGATTAGGGTAGGGATTAGGGTAAGGGGAAGTGTTAGGGTTAGGGTTAGGGTTAGAATAAGGGTAAGGGTTAGGGTTAGCGTTAGGGTTAGGGTTAGCTTTAGGGTTAGTTTTAGGTTTAGGGTTAGGGTTAGGGGTAGGGGTAGGGTTAGGTTTACGGTTAGGGTTAGGGTAAGAGTAGGGGTTAGGGTTAGGGTTAGGGTTAGGGTTAGGTATAGGGTAAGGGTAAGGGTTAGGGTTAGGGTTAGTGTTAGGTTTAGTGTTAGCTTTAGGGTTAGGGTTAGGGTTAGGGTTAGGGTAAGGGTAAGGGTTAGGGTTAAGGTTAGCGTTAGTGTTAGGTTTAGGGTTCGGTTTAGGGTTAGGATAAGGGTAAGGTTTAGGGTTAGGATTAGGGTTAGGGTTAGGGTAGGTTTAGGGTTAGCGTTAGGGTAAGGGTATTCGTTAGGTTTAGGGTTCGGGTTAGGTTTAGTGTTGGGGTTAAGTTTAGGGTTAGGGTTAGGGTTAGGGTTAGGTTTAGGGTTAGGTTTGGGGTTAGGGTTAGGTTTTGGGTTAGGGTTAGGTTAAGGGTATGTGTTAGGGTTAGGGATAGGTTTAGGGTTAGCGTTAGGGTAAGTGTAAGGGTTAGGGTTAGGGTTAGGGTTAAGATAAGGGTAAGGGTTAGGGTTACTGTTAGGGTTAGGTTTAGGGTAAGGTTTCGGGTTAGGTTTAGGGTAAGGGTAAGGGTAAGATTTAGGGTAAGGTTTAGGGTTACGGTTAGGGTAAGGGTAAGGGTTAGGGTTAGGGTTAGGTTTAGGGTTAGGGTTAGGGTTAGGTTAAGTGTAAGGGTTAGGGTTAGGGTTAGGGTTAGGTTTAGCGTTAGGGTTAGGGTTAGGGTAAGGGTTAGGTTTAGGAGTAGGGTTATGGTTAGGTTAAGGGTTAGAGTTAGGGTTAGGGTTAGGGTTATGTTTACGGTTAGTTAGGGTAAGAGTAAGGGTTAGGTTTAGGGTTAGGGTTAGGGTTAGGTTTGGGGTAAGGGTAAGGGTTAGGGTTAGGGTTAGTGTTACGTTTACTGGTAGGTTTAGGGTTAGTGTTAGGGTTAGGGTAAGGGTAAGGGTTAGGGTTAAGGTTAGGGTTAGGGTTAGGTTTAGGGTTAGGGTTAGGGTTAGGATAAGGGTAAGTGTTAGGGTTTGAATTAGGGTTAGGGTTAGGGTTAACGTTAGGTTTAGGGTTAGCGTTAGGGTAAGGGTATGTGTTAGGGTTAGTGTTAGGGTTAGGTTTAGTGCTGGGGTTAAGGTTAGGGTTAGGGTTAGGTTTAGGGTTAGGTTTAGGGTTAGGTTTTGGGTTAGGGTTAGGGTTAGGGTTAGGGTTAGTGTAAGGGTATGTGTTAGGGTTTGGGTTAGGGTTAGGGTTAGAGTTAGCGTTAGGGTAAGTGTAAGGGTTAGTGTTAGGGTTAGGGTTAAGATAAGGGTAAGGGTCAGGGTTAGAGTTAGGTTTAGGGTTACGTTTAGGGTTAGGGTAAGGGTAAGGGTTAGGGTTAGGTTCAGGGTTATCGTTAGGGTTAGGGTTAGGGTAAGGGTTAGGGTTAGGCTTAGGGTTGGGGTTAGGGTCAGGATAAGTGTTAGGGTTAGGGTTATGGTTAGGATAAGGGTAAGGGTTAGGGTTAGGTTTAGGGTTAGGGTTATGGTAAGGGTAAGGGTTAGTGTTAAGGTTAGGGTTAGGGTTAGTTTTAGGCTTAGTGTTAGGTTTAGGGTTAGGGTTAGGGTTAGGTTATAGGTTAGGGTTAAGGGTAGGAGTAGGGTTAGGTTTACGGTTAGGGTTAGGGTAAGATTAAGGGTTAGGGTTAGGGTTAGGGTTAGTTTTAGGTTTAGGGTTAGGTTTAGTGTTTGGGATAAGGTTAGGTTTAGGATAAGTGTTAGGGTTGGGGTTAGAGTAGGTTTAGGGTTAGGTTTATGTTTACGGTTAGGGTTTGTGTTAGGGTTAGGGTAACAGTATGTGTTAGGGTTAGGGTTAGGGTTAGGGTTAGCGTTAGGGTAAGGGTAAGGGTTAGGGTTAGTGTTAGGGTTAATGTAAGGGTAAGGGTTAGTGTTAGGGTTAGGGTTAGGTTTAGGGTAATTGTTAGGGTTAGGGTTAGTGTAAGTGTAGGTGTTAGGGTTAGGGTTAAGATTAGGGTTAGGGTTAGTTTTAGGGTTAGGGTTAGGGTTAGGATAAGGGTAAGGGTTAGGGTTAGGGTTAGGTTTAGTGTTGGGGTTAATGTTAGGGTTAGGGTAAGGGTTAGGGTTAGGTTTAGGGTTATGGTTAATATTAGGGTTATGGTTAATATTAGGGTTAGATGTAGGTTAAGGGTATGTGTTAGGGTTCGGGTTAGGGTCAGTGTTAGGGTTAGAGTTAGGGTAAGGGTAAGGGTTAGGGTTAGTTTTAGGGTTAATGTAAGGGTTAGGGTTAGGTTTAGGATAAGGGTAAGATTTAGGGTTCGTGTTAGTGGTAGGGTTAGTGTTAGGGTAAGGTAAGGTTTAGGGTTAGGCTTCCGGTGAGGTTTAGGTTTAGGGTCAGGGTAAGGATAAATGTTAGGGTTAGGGTAAGGGTTAGGTTTAGGGTTAGGTTAGCTTAGGTGTTAGTGTAAGGGTAAGTGTTAGAGTTAGAGTTAGGGTTAGGATAAGGGTAAGTGTTAGGGTTAGGGTTAAGGTTAGTGGTTAGGTTTAGTGTTAGGGTTAGGGGTTAGGGTTAGGGTTAGGGTAAGGTTTAGGTTTAGGGGTTGTGGTTACTGCGAGGTTTAGGTTAACGTTTAGGGTTAGGATAAGGGTTAGGGTTAGGGTTAGAGTTAGGGTTAGGGTAAGGCTAAGTGTTAGGGTTAGGATTATGGTTAGGGGTTAGGTTTAGGGTTAGGGTTAGGGGATAGGGTTAGGGTTAGGGTTAGGGTAAGGTTTAAATTTAGGGGTTAGGGTTAGTGCGAGGTTTAGGTTAAAGTTTAGGGTTAGGGTTAGGGTTAGGATAAGGGTTAGGGTTAGTGTTAGAGTTAGGGTTAGGGTAAGCGTTAGGGTTAGGGTTAGGGTTAGGGTTAGGGTTAGGGTAAGGGTAAGGGTTAGGGTTAGACTTAGGTTTAGGGTGAGGTTTAGGGTTAGGGTAAGGTAAGGGTTAGGGTTAGGGTTAGGGATACGCTTAGGGTAAGGGCTGGGGTTAGGGTTAGGGTTAGGGTAGGGGTTAGGGTAAGAGTAAGTGTTAGAGTTAGGGTTAGGGTTAGGTTAAGGGTAAGGGTTACGGTTAGGGTTAGAGTTGCAGTTAGGTTAAGGGTTTTGTTTAGGGTTAGGGTTATGTTAGGGTAAGTGTTAGTGTTACGGTTAGGGTTAGGGTTAGGGTAAGGGTTAGGGTTAGGGTTAGGATTAAGGTAAGGGTAAGGGTTAGGGTTAGGTTTAGGTTTAGGTTTTGGGTTAGTGTTAGGGTAAGGGTAAGATTTAGGGTTAAGGTTAGGGTTAGGGTTAGGGTTAGGGTTAGGGTTAGAGTTAGGGTAAGGGTAAGGGTTAGGGTTAGGGGTAGGGTTAGGGTAAGGATTAGTGTTAGTGATAGGGTTAGGGATAGGGTTACGGTTAGGGTTAGGGTAAGTGTTAGGGTTAGGGTTAGGGTTAGGGTTAGGTTAAGGGTAAGTGTTAGGGTTAGGGTTAGGGTTAGGTGTTAGGGTTAGGGTTAGGTTTAGAATTAGGTTTACGGTTAGGGTTAGGGTAAGGGTAAGGGTTAGGATTAGGTTTAGGGTTCACGTTAGTTTTAGGGTTAGGGTTAAGGTTAGGATTCGCGTTAGTTTTAGGTTTAGGGTTAGGGTAAGGGTAAGGGTTAGGGTTAGGGTTAGGGTTAAGGTTAAGGTTAGGGTTAGTTTTAGGGTTAGGGTTAGGGTTAGGCTTAGGTTTATGTTTAGGGTAAGGGAAAGTGTTAGGGTTAGGGTTAGGGTAAGGATTAGGGTTACACTTAGGATTAGGGTAAGGGTTAGGGTTAGGTTTAGGTTTAGCATTAAGATTCGTGTTAGGGTAAGGGTTAGGGTTAGGGTAAGGGTTAGGGTTAGGGTTAGTGTTACGGTTACGGTTAGAGTTAGGTTTAGGGTTAGGGTAAGGGTAAGGATTAGGGTTCGGGTTAGGGTTAGGGTTGGGTTAAGTGTTAGGGATAGGTTTAGGGTTGGGGTTAAGGTTAGGGTTAGGGTTAGGGTAAGGGTAAGGGTTAGGGTTAGGGTTAGGGTTAGGGTAAGGTTTAGGGTTAGGGTTAGGTTTAGGTTTAGGGTTATGTTTAGGGTTAGGATTAAGGTTAGGGTTAGTGTTAGGGTTAGGGTTAGGGTTAGGGTTAGGGCTAGGGTAAGTGCAAGGGTTAGGGTAAGGGTTAGGGTAAGTTTCAGGGTTAGGGTTAGGGTTAGGGTTAGGATTAGGTTTAGGGTTAGGGTTAGGGGAAGGGTTAGGGTAAGGGTTAGGGTTAGGGTTAAGGAAAGTAAGGGTTAGGGTTAAGGTTAGGTTTAAGGTTAATGTTAGGGTTATTGTTAGGGTTAAGGTTAGGGTTAGGGTTATGGTAAGGGTAAGGGTAAGGGTTAGGTTTAGGGTTAGGGTTATGTTTAGGGTTAGGGTTAGTGTAAGGGTTAGTTTTAGTATTCGGGTAAGGGTTAGGGTTAGGGTTAGGGTAAGGGTTAGGGTAAGGGTAAGGGTTAGGGTTAGGGTTATGGTTACTGTAAGTGTTCTGGTTAGGGTTAGGGTTAGGGTAAGGGTTAGGGTTAGGTTTAGGGTTAGGGTTAGGGTAAGGGTTAGTGTTAGGGTAAGGGTTAGGGTTAAGGTTAGGGTTAGGGTTACGGTTAGGTTTAGGGTAAGGGTAAGGGTTAGCGTTAGGTTTAGGGTTAGGGTTAGCGTAAAGGTAAGGGTTAAATTTAGGGTTAGGTTAGGTTTATGGTTACGGTTAGGGTTAGTGTTAGGGTAAGGATAAGGGTTAGTGTTAAGTTTAGGGTTAGGGTTAGAGTTAGGGTTAGGTTTAAAGTTAGGGTTAGGGTGTGTTTAAGGGTAAGGGTTAGGGTTAGGTTTAGGGTTAGGCTTAGGGTAAGGGTTAGGGTTAGGGTAAGGGTTAGGGTTAAGTTTAGGGTTAGGGTTAGGGTTAGGTTTCGGGTAAGGGTAAGGGTTAGCGTTAGGTTTAGGGTTAGGGTTAGCGTAAAGGTAAGGGTTAAATTTAGGGTTAGGTTAGGTTTTTGGTTAGGGTTAGGGTTAGTGTTAGGGTAAGGATAAGGGTTAGTGTTAAGTTTTGGGTTAGGGTTAGAGTTAGGGTTTGGTTTAAGGTTAGGGTTAGGGTGTGGGTAAGAGTAAGGTTTAGGTTTAGGTTAAGGGTTAGGGTTACGGTTACGGTTAGGGTTAGGGTTACGGTTAGGGTAAGGGTATGTGTTAGGGTTAGGGTTAGGTTAGGGTTAGGGTTAGGGTTAGGGTTCGGGTTAGGATAAGGGTAAGGGTTAATGTAAGAGTTGGGGTTAGGCTAAGGGGTTAGGGTTAGGTTTAGGGGTAGGGTAGGGTAAGGTTATGGTTAGGATTAGGGTTAGGGATAGTGTTAGGTTTAGTGTTTTGGTGAGGGAAAGGGTAAGGATTAGGCTTAGGGTTGGGGTTAAAGTTAGGGTTAGGCTTCGGTTTAAGTTTAGGTTTAGGGTTAGGGTGGGTTTAGGGTTAGGGTTAGGGTTAGAGTTAGGTTTAGGGTTAGGGTAAGGGTAAGGGATAGGTTTAGCGTTAGGGTTAGGTTAAGGGTTAGGGTGAGGGTTAGTGTAAGGGTTAGGGTTAGGATTAGGCTAAGGGTTAGGGTAAGGGTAAGTGTTAGGGTTAGGGTTAGGGTTAGGATAAGGGTAAGGTTAGGGTTAGGGTTAGGGTAAGTGTTCTGGTTATGGTTAGGGTTAGGGTAAGGGTAAGAGTTAGGTTTAGGGTTAGGGTTAGGGTAAATATTCTGGATAGGTTTAGGGTTATTGTAAGGGTAAAGGTTAGGGTTAGGGTTAGGTTTATGGTTTAGGGTTAGGGTTAGGGTTAGGGTTACGGTTAGGTTTAGGGTTAGGTTTAGGGTAAGGGCAAGGGTTAGGTTTAGGGTTAGGGTTAGGTTTAGGGTTAGGGTTAGGGTAAGGGTTAGGGTTAGGGTAAGGGTTAGGGTTAGCGTTAGGGGTAGGGTTAGGGTTAGGTTGAGGGTTAGGGTAAATGTAAGGGTTAGGGTTAGTGTTAGGGTTAGGGTAAGGGTTAGTGTTAGGGTTAGGGTTAGGTTTAGTGTAAGTGTTAGGGTTAGTGTTCGGGTTAGGGTTAAGGTAAGGGTTAGGGTTAGGATTAGGGTTATGTTTAGGGTTGGGGTTAAGGTTAGGGTTAGGGATAGGGTAAGGGTAATGGTTAGGGTTAGGGTTAGGATTAGGGTAAGTGTTAGGGTAAGCGTTAGTGTTAGGATTAGGGTTAGGCTTAGGATAAGGGTTAGGGTTAGGTTTAGTGTAAGGGTAAGTTTTAGAGTTAGGGTTAGGGTAATGGTTAGGGTTAGGGTTAGGATTAGGGTAGGGATTAGGGTAAGGGGAAGTGTTAGGGTTAGGGTTAGGGTTAGAATAAGGGTAAGGGTTAGGGTTAGGGTTAGCTTTAGGGTTAGTTTTAGGTTTAGGGTTAGGGTTAGGGGTAGGGGTAGGGTTAGGTTTACGGTTAGGGTTAGGGTAAGAGTAGGGGTTAGGGTTAGGGTTAGGGTTAGGGTTAGGTATAGGGTAAGGGTAAGGGTTAGGGTTAGGGTTAGTGTTAGGTTTAGTGTTAGCTTTAGGGTTAGGGTTAGGGTTAGGGTTAGGGTAAGGGTAAGGGTTAGGGTTAAGGTTAGCGTTAGTGTTAGGTTTAGGGTTCGGTTTAGGGTTAGGATAAGGGTAAGGTTTAGGGTTAGGATTAGGGTTAGGGTTAGGGTAGGTTTAGGGTTAGCGTTAGGGTAAGGGTATTCGTTAGGTTTAGGGTTCGGGTTAGGTTTAGTGTTGGGGTTAAGTTTAGGGTTAGGGTTAGGGTTAGGGTTAGGTTTAGGGTTAGGTTTGGGGTTAGGGTTAGGTTTTGGGTTAGGGTTAGGTTAAGGGTATGTGTTAGGGTTAGGGATAGGTTTAGGGTTAGCGTTAGGGTAAGTGTAAGGGTTAGGGTTAGGGTTAGGGTTAAGATAAGGGTAAGGGTTAGGGTTACTGTTAGGGTTAAGTTTAGGGTAAGGTTTCGGGTTAGGTTTAGGGTAAGGGTAAGGGTAAGGTTTAGGGTAAGGTTTAGGGTTACGGTTAGGGTAAGGGTAAGGGTTAGGGTTAGGGTTAGGTTTAGGGTTAGGGTTAGGGTTAGGTTAAGTGTAAGGGTTAGGGTTAGGGTTAGGGTTAGGTTTAGCGTTAGGGTTAGGGTTAGGGTAAGGGTTAGGTTTAGGAGTAGGGTTATGGTTAGGTTAAGGGTTAGAGTTAGGGTTAGGGTTAGGGTTATGTTTACGGTTAGTTAGGGTAAGAGTAAGGGTTAGGTTTAGGGTTAGGGTTAGGGTTAGGTTTGGGGTAAGGGTAAGGGTTAGGGTTAGGGTTAGTGTTACGTTTACTGGTAGGTTTAGGGTTAGTGTTAGGGTTAGGGTAAGGGTAAGGGTTAGGGTTAAGGTTAGGGTTAGGGTTAGGTTTAGGGTTAGGGTTAGGGTTAGGATAAGGGTAAGTGTTAGGGTTTGAATTAGGGTTAGGGTTAGGGTTAACGTTAGGTTTAGGGTTAGCGTTAGGGTAAGGGTATGTGTTAGGGTTAGGGTTAGGGTTAGGTTTAGTGCTGGGGTTAAGGTTAGGGTTAGGGTTAGGTTTAGGGTTAGGTTTAGGATTAGGTTTTGGGTTAGGGTTAGGGTTAGGGTTAGGGTTAGTGTAAGGGTATGTGTTAGGGTTTGGGTTAGGGTTAGGGTTAGAGTTAGCGTTAGGGTAAGTGTAAGGGTTAGTGTTAGGGTTAGGGTTAAGATAAGGGTAAGGGTCAGGGTTAGAGTTAGGTTTAGGGTTACGTTTAGGGTTAGGGTAAGGGTAAGGGTTAGGGTTAGGTTCAGGGTTATCGTTAGGGCTAGGGTTAGGGTAAGGGTTAGGGTTAGGGTTAGGCTTAGGGTTGGGGTTAGGGTCAGGATAAGTGTTAGGGTTAGGGTTATGGTTAGGATAAGGGTAAGGGTTAGGGTTAGGTTTAGGGTTAGGGTTATGGTAAGGGTAAGGGTTAGTGTTAAGGTTAGGGTTAGGGTTAGTTTTAGGCTTAGTGTTAGGTTTAGGGTTAGGGTTAGGGTTAGGTTATAGGTTAGGGTTAAGGGTAGGAGTAGGGTTAGGTTTACGGTTAGGGTTAGGGTAAGATTAAGGGTTAGGGTTAGGGTTAGGGTTAGTTTTAGGTTTAGGGTTAGGTTTAGTGTTTGGGATAAGGTTAGGGTTAGGATAAGTGTTAGGGTTGGGGTTAGAGTAGGTTTAGGGTTAGGTTTATGTTTACGGTTAGGGTTTGTGATAGGGTTAGGGTAACAGTATGTGTTACGGTTAGGGTTAGGGTTAGGGTTAGCGTTAGGGTAAGGGTAAGGGTTAGGGTTAGTGTTAGGGTTAATGTAAGGGTAAGGGTTAGTGTTAGGGTTAGGGTTAGGTTTAGGGTAATTGTTAGGGTTAGGGTTAGTGTAAGTGTAGGTGTTAGGGTTAGGGTTAAGATTAGGGTTAGGGTTAGTTTTAGGGTTAGGGTTAGGGTTAGGATAAGGGTAAGGGTTAGGGTTAGGGTTAGGTTTAGTGTTGGGGTTAATGTTAGGGTTAGGGTAAGGGTTAGGGTTAGGTTTAGGGTTATGGTTAATATTAGGGTTATGGTTAATATTAGGGTTAGATGTAGGGTAAGGGTATGTGTTAGGGTTCGGGTTAGGGTCAGTGTTAGGGTTAGAGTTAGGGTAAGGGTAAGGGTTAGGGTTAGTTTTAGGGTTAATGTAAGGGTTAGGGTTAGGTTTAGGATAAGGGTAAGATTTAGGGTTCGTGTTAGTGGTAGGGTTAGTGTTAGGGTAAGGTAAGGTTTAGGGTTAGGCTTCCGGTGAGGTTTAGGTTTAGGGTCAGGGTAAGGATAAATGTTAGGGTTAGGGTAAGGGTTAGGTTTAGGGTTAGGTTAGCTTAGGTGTTAGTGTAAGGGTAAGTGTTAGAGTTAGAGTTAGGGTTAGGATAAGGGTAAGTGTTAGGGTTAGGGTTAAGGTTAGTGGTTAGGTTTAGTGTTAGGGTTAGGGGTTAGGGTTAGGGTTAGGGTAAGGTTTAGGTTTAGGGGTTGTGGTTACTGCGAGGTTTAGGTTAACGTTTAGGGTTAGGATAAGGGTTAGGGTTAGGGTTAGAGTTAGGGTTAGGGTAAGGCTAAGTGTTAGGGTTAGGATTATGGTTAGGGGTTAGGTTTAGGGTTAGGGTTAGGGGATAGGGTTAGGGTTAGGGTTAGGGTAAGGTTTAAATTTAGGGGTTAGGGTTAGTGCGAGGTTTAGGTTAAAGTTTAGGGTTAGGGTTAGGGTTAGGATAAGGGTTAGGGTTAGTGTTAGAGTTAGGGTTAGGGTAAGCGTTAGGGTTAGGGTTAGGGTTAGGGTTAGGGTTAGGGTAAGGGTAAGGGTTAGGGTTAGACTTAGGTTTAGGGTGAGGTTTAGGGTTAGGGTAAGGTAAGGGTTAGGGTTAGGGTTAGAGTTACGCTTAGGGTAGGGCTGGGGTTAGGGTTAGGGTTAGGGTAGGGGTTAGGGTAAGAGTAAGTGTTAGAGTTAGGGTTAGGGTTAGGTTAAGGGTAAGGGTTACGGTTAGGGTTAGAGTTGCAGTTAGGTTAAGGGTTTTGTTTAGGGTTAGGGTTATGTTAGGGTAAGTGTTAGTGTTACGGTTAGGGTTAGGGTTAGGGTAAGGGTTAGGGTTAGGATTAAGGTAAGGGTAAGGGTTAGGGTTAGGTTTAGGTTTAGGTTTTGGGTTAGTGTTAGGGTAAGGGTAAGATTTAGGGTTAAGGTTAGGGTTAGGGTTAGGGTTAGGGTTAGAGTTAGGGTAAGGGTAAGGGTTAGGGTTAGGGGTAGGGTTAGGGTAAGGATTAGTGTTAGTGATAGGGTTAGGGATAGGGTTACGGTTAGGGTTAGGGTAAGTGTTAGGGTTAGGGTTAGGGTTAGGGTTAGGTTAAGGGTAAGTGTTAGGGTTAGGGTTAGGGTTAGGTGTTAGGGTTAGGGTTAGGTTTAGAATTAGGTTTACGGTTAGGGTTAGGGTAAGGGTAAGGGTTAGGATTAGGTTTAGGGTTCACGTTAGTTTTAGGGTTAGGGTTAAGGTTAGGATTCGCGTTAGTTTTAGGTTTAGGGTTAGGGTAAGGGTAAGGGTTAGGGTTAGGGTTAGGGTTAAGGTTAAGGTTAGGGTTAGTTTTAGGGTTAGGGTTAGGGTTAGGCTTAGGTTTATGTTTAGGGTAAGGGAAAGTGTTAGGGTTAGGGTTAGGGTAAGGATTAGGGTTACACTTAGGATTAGGGTAAGGGTTAGGGTTAGGTTTAGGTTTAGCATTAAGATTCGTGTTAGGGTAAGGGTTAGGGTTAGGGTAAGGGTTAGGGTTAGGGTTAGTGTTACGGTTACGGTTAGAGTTAGGTTTAGGGTTAGGGTAAGGGTAAGGATTAGGGTTAGGGTTAGGGTTAGGGTTGGGTTAAGTGTTAGGGATAGGTTTAGGGTTGGGGTTAAGGTTAGGGTTAGGGTTAGGGTAAGGGTTAGGGTTAGGGTTAGGGTTAGGGTAAGGTTTAGGGTTAGGGTTAGGTTTAGGTTTAGGGTTATGTTTAGGGTTAGGATTAAGGTTAGGGTTAGTGTTAGGGTTAGGGTTAGGGTTAGGGTTAGGGCTAGGGTAAGTGCAAGGGTTAGGGTAAGGGTTAGGGTAAGTTTCAGGGTTAGGGTTAGGGTTAGGGTTAGGATTAGGTTTAGGGTTAGGGTTAGGGTAAGGGTTAGGGTAAGGGTTAGGGTTAGGGTTAGGGAAAGTAAGGGTTAGGGTTAAGGTTAGGTTTAAGGTTAATGTTAGGGTTATTGTTAGGGTTAAGGTTAGGGTTAGGGTTATGGTAAGGGTAAGGGTAAGGGTTAGGTTTAGGGTTAGGGTTATGTTTAGGGTTAGGGTTAGTGTAAGGGTTAGTTTTAGTATTCGGGTAAGGGTTAGGGTTAGGGTAAGGGTTAGGGTAAGGGTAAGGGTTAGGGTTAGGGTTATGGTTAGGGTAAGTGTTCTGGTTATGGTTAGGGTTAGGGTAAGGGTTAGGGTTAGGTTTAGGGTTAGGGTTAGGGTAAGGGTTAGTGTTAGGGTAAGGGTTAGGGTTAAGGTTAGGGTTAGGGTTACGGTTAGGTTTAGGGTAAGGGTAAGGGTTAGCGTTAGGTTTAGGGTTAGGGTTAGCGTAAAGGTAAGGGTTAAATTTAGGGTTAGGTTAGGTTTATGGTTACGGTTAGGGTTAGTGTTAGGGTAAGGATAAGGGTTAGTGTTAAGTTTAGGGTTAGGGTTAGAGTTAGGGTTAGGTTTAAAGTTAGGGTTAGGGTGTGTTTAAGGGTAAGGGTTAGGGTTAGGTTTAGGGTTAGGCTTAGGGTAAGGGTTAGGGTTAGGGTAAGGGTTAGGGTTAAGTTTAGGGTTAGGGTTAGGGTTAGGTTTCGGGTAAGGGTAAGGGTTAGCGTTAGGTTTAGGGTTAGGGTTAGCGTAAAGGTAAGGGTTAAATTTAGGGTTAGGTTAGGTTTTTGGTTAGGGTTAGGGTTAGTGTTAGGGTAAGGATAAGGGTTAGTGTTAAGTTTTGGGTTAGGGTTAGAGTTAGGGTTTGGTTTAAGGTTAGGGTTAGGGTGTGGGTAAGAGTAAGGTTTAGGTTTAGGTTAAGGGTTAGGGTTACGGTTACGGTTAGGGTTAGGGTTACGGTTAGGGTAAGGGTATGTGTTAGGGTTAGGGTTAGGTTAGGGTTAGGGTTAGGGTTAGGGTTCGGGTTAGGATAAGGGTAAGGGTTAATGTAAGAGTTGGGGTTAGGCTAAGGGGTTAGGGTTAGGTTTAGGGGTAGGGTAGGGTAAGGTTATGGTTAGGATTAGGGTTAGGGATAGTGTTAGGTTTAGTGTTTTGGTGAGGGAAAGGGTAAGGATTAGGCTTAGGGTTGGGGTTAAAGTTAGGGTTAGGCTTCGGTTTAAGTTTAGGTTTAGGGTTAGGGTGGGTTTAGGGTTAGGGTTAGGGTTAGAGTTAGGTTTAGGGTTAGGGTAAGGGTAAGGGATAGGTTTAGCGTTAGGGTTAGGTTAAGGGTTAGGGTGAGGGTTAGTGTAAGGGTTAGGGTTAGGATTAGGCTAAGGGTTAGGGTAAGGGTAAGTGTTAGGGTTAGGGTTAGGGTTAGGATAAGGGTAAGGTTAGGGTTAGGGTTAGGGTAAGTGTTCTGGTTATGGTTAGGGTTAGGGTAAGGGTAAGAGTTAGGTTTAGGGTTAGGGTTAGGGTAAATATTCTGGATAGGTTTAGGGTTATTGTAAGGGTAAAGGTTAGGGTTAGGGTTAGGTTTATGGTTTAGGGTTAGGGTTAGGGTTAGGGTTACGGTTAGGTTTAGGGTTAGGTTTAGGGTAAGGGCAAGGGTTAGGTTTAGGGTTAGGGTTAGGTTTAGGGTTAGGGTTAGGTTTAGGGTTAGGGTTAGGGTAAGGGTTAGGGTTAGGGTTAGGGTAAGGGTTAGGGTTAGGTTTAGGGTTAGGGTTAGTGTAAGGGTAAGGGTTAGATTTAGGGTTAGGGTTAGGTTTAGGGTTAGGTTTCGGGTAAGGGCAAGGGTTAGGTTTAGTGTTAGGGTTAAGTTTAGGGTTAGGGTTAGCTTTAGGGTTAGGGTTAGGATAAGGGTTAGGGTTAGAGTTAGGTTTAGGGTAAGGGTAAGGGTTAGGTTTAGGTTTAGGTTTAGGGTTAGTGTAAGGGTAAGGGTTAGATTTAGGGTTAGGGTTAGGGTTAGGTTTAGGGTTAGAGTAAGGGTTAGGGTTAGGGTAAGGTTTAGGGTAAAGGTTAGGGTTAGGGTTAGGGTTAGGGTTAGGTTTAGGGCAAGGTTAAGGGTTAGGGTTAGGTTTAGGGTTAGGATTAGCGTAAAGGTAAGGGTTAAATTTAGGGTTAGGTTAGGTTTAGGGTTAGGATTAGGGTTAGTGTTAGGGTAAGGATAAGGGTTAGTGTTAAGTTTTGGGTTATGGTTAGAGTTAGGGTTAGGTTTAAGATTAGGGTTAGGGTGTGCGTAAGTGTAAGGGTTAGGGTTAGGTTTAGGGTTAGGGTTAAGGTTACGGTTAGGTTTAGGGATAGGGTTAGGGTAAGGGTATGTGTTAGGGTTAGGGTTAGGGTTAGGTTTAGGGTAAGGGTAAGGTTTAGGGTTAGGGTTAGGATAGGGGTTAGGGTAAGGGTAAGGGTTAGTGTTAGGGTTAGGGTTATGGTCAGGTTTAAGGTTAGGGTAAGAGTAGGGGTTAGGGTTAGGTTTAGGGTTAGGGTAAGGGTTAGGTCTAGGGTTATGGTGAGGGTAGAGGTTACGGTAAGGTTAAGTGTCAGGGTTAGGGTTCGGGTTAGGATAAGGTTTAGGGTTAGGGTTAGGGTTAGGTGTTAGTGTTATTGTTAGTGTTAGGGTTAGGGGTTAGAGTTAGTGTTATGGTTATGGTTAGGGTTAGGGTTATGGTAAGGGTTAGGGTTAGGGGTTAGAGTTAGTGTTAGGGTTAGGTGAAGGGTTAGGGTTAGGGTTAGGATAAGGGTTAGGGTTAGTGTTAGGGTTAGGGTAAGGGTTAGGGTTAGGGTTAGGGTTAGGTTTAGTTTTAGGGTTGGGTTAGGGTTAGGTTTAGGGTTAGGGTTAGGTTAAGGTTAGGTTTAGGGTTAGGGTACGGGTAAGGGTTAGGGTTAGGGTTAGGGTTAGGGTTAGGATAAGGGAAGGGTTAGCATTAGGGTTAGGGTTAGGCTTAGGGGTTACGGTTAGGGTTAGGGTTAGACTTAGGGTAAGGTTAAGGGTTAGGTTTAGGGTTAGGGTTAGGTTTAGGGTTAGGGTTAGTGTTACGGTTAGGGTAAGGATAAGGGTAAGGGTTAAGGTTAGGGTTTGGTTAGGGTTAGGGTTAAGGTTAGGGTTAGGGTGAGGGTAAGGGTAAGGTTTAGGGTTAAGGTTAGGGTTAGGTTTAGGTTTAGGTTTAGGGTTAGGGTTAGGGTAAAGGTAAGTGTTAGGGTTAGGATTAGGGTTTGGGTTAGGGTAAGGGTTAGGGTTACGGTTAGGGTTAGGTTTAGGGTTAGGTTTAGGGTAAGGGTAAGGGTTAGGGTTACGGTTAGGGTTAGGTGTAGGGTTGGGGTTAAGGTTAGGGTTAAGGTTAGGGTAAGGGTAAGGCTTAGGGTTAGGGTTAGGGTTAGCGTTAGGGTAAGGGTAAGGATTAGGGTTAGGGTTAGGGTTAAGTTAAGGGTAAGGGTTAGGGTTAGGGTTAGGGTTAGGGTTAGGGTAAGGGTTAGGGTTAGGTTTAGGGTAAGAGCAACGTTTGGGTTAGGGTTAGGGTTAGGGTTAGGATAAGGGTAAGGGTTAGGGTGTGGGTTAGGGTTAGGGTAAGGGTAATGGTTAGGGTTAGGGTTAGGGTTAGTGTTAGGGTAAGGATTAGGGTTAGGGTTATGGTGAGGGTAGAGGTTAAGGTAAGGGTAAGTGTCAGGGTTAGGGTTTGGGTTAGGATAAGATTCAGGTTTAGGGTTAGGGTTAGGGGTTGGTGTTATTGTAAGGGTTAGGGTTAGGGGTTAGGGTTAGTGTTAGTGTTAGGTTAAGGGTTAGGGTTAGGGTTAGGGTTAGGGTTTGCATAAGGTTTAGGGTTAGGGTTAGGGTTAGGGTAAGGGTTAGGGTTAGGGTTAAGTTTTAGGGTTGGTGTTAAGGTTAGGTTTAGGGTTAGGGTAAGGGTAAAGGTTAGGTTTAGCCTTAGGGTAAATGTTAGGTTTAGGGTTAGTGTTGGTAGTTAAGGTAAGGGTTAGGGTAAGGGTTAGGGTTAGGGTTAGGTTAGAGTTAGGGTTAGTGTACGGGTAAAGGTTACATTTAGGGTTAGGGTTAGGGGTAGGTTAAGGGGAAGTGTTAAGGTTAGGGTTAGGGTAAGGCTAGGGGTTAGGGAAAGGGTAAGTGTTAGGGTAAGGTTTAGGGTAAGGGTAAGTGTTAGGGTTAGGGTTAGGGTTAGGGTTAGGGATAGGGTTAGGGTTAGGTTTAGGATTAGGTTAGGGTTAGAGTTAGGGTTAGGGTTAGATTTAGGTTTAGGTTTAGGGTAAGGGCAAGGGTTAGTTTTAGGGTTAGGGTTAGGGTTAGGGTTAGTGTTAGGGTAAGGATAAGGTTTATGGTTAAGTTTAGGGTTAGGGTTAGATTTAGGGTTAGGTTTAAGGTTAGGGTTAGGGTGTTGGTAAGGGTAAGGGTTACGGTTAGGTTTTGGTTTAGGGTTGGGGTAAGTGTTCTGGTTAGGTTTATGGGTTAGGGTTAGGGTTAGGGTTAAGTTTAGGGTTAGGTTTAGGGTAAGGGCAAGGATTAGGTTTCTGGTTATGGTTAGGGTAAGGGTAAGGCTTAGGGTTACGGTTAGAGTTAGGGTTAGTGTACGGGTAAGGGTTACATTTAGGGTTAGGGTTAGGGTTAGGTTAAGGGGAAGTGTTAAGGTTAGGGTTAGGGTAAGGCTAGGGGTTAGGGAAAGGGTAAGTGTTAGGGTAAGGTTTAGGGTAAGGGTAAGTGTTAGGGTTAGGGTTAGGGTAAGGTTTAGGGTTAGCGTTAGGGTAAGGGTAAGGGTTAGGTTTAGGGTTAGGGTTAGGGTTAGGGTTAGAGTTAGGTTTAGGGTTAGGGTAAGTGTAAGGCTTAGGTTTAGGGTAAGGGTAAGTGTCAGGTTTAGGGTTTGGCTTAGGATAAGGTTTAGGTTTAGGGTTAGGGTTAGGGGTTAGTGTTATTGTTAGGGTTAGGGGTTAGGGTTAGTGTTAGGGTTAGTGTTATGGTAAAGGTTGGGTTAGGGGTTAGGGTTAGTGTTAGTGTTAGGTTAAGGGTTAGGGGTAGGGGTAGGGTTAGGGTAAGGGTTAGGGTTAGGGTTAGGTTAAGTTTTAGGGTTGGGGTTAAGGTTAGGTTTAGGGTTAGGTTAAGGGTAAAGGTTAGGTTTAGCGTTAGGGTAAATGTTAGGTTTAGGGTTAGTGTTGGGGTTAAGGTAAGGGTTAGTGTAAGGGTTAGGGTTAGGGTTAGGTTAGAGTTAGGTTTAGTGTAAGGGTAAGGGTTACATTTAGGGTTAGGGTTATGTTAAGGGGAAGTGTTAAGGTTAGGGTTAGGGTTAGGGTAAGGGTAAGTGTTAGGGTTAGGATTAGGGTTAAGGTAAGGGTAAGGGTTAGGGTTAGGGTTAGGGTTAGGTTTAGGGTAAGGGTTAGGGTTAGGTTTAGGGTAAGGGTAAGATTTAGGGTTAGGGATCGGGTTAGGGTTAGGTTAAGGGTAACGGTTAGGGTGAGGGTTAGGGTTAGGGTTAGGGTAATGGTTAGGGTTAGGGTTAGGGTTAGAGTTAGGATAATTGTAAGGGTTAGCATTAGGGTTTGGGTTAGGCTTAGGGGTTACAGTTAGGGTTAGGGTAAGGGTAAGGTTTAGGTTTAGGGTTAGGGTTAGGTTTAGGGTTAGGGTTAGTGTTACGGTTAGGGTAAGGATAAGGGTAAGGGTTAAGTTTAGGGTTAGGTTTAGGATTAGGGTAAGGGTTAGGGTTAGGGTTAGGGTTAAGGTAAGGGTAAGGGTTAGGGTTAGGTTTAGGTTTAGGGTTAGGGTTAGGGTTAGGGTAAGGGTCAGATTTAGGGTTAGGATTAGGTTTTGGGTTAGGGTAAGGGTTAGGGTTACGGTTAGGGTTAGGTTTAGGGTTAGGGTTAGGGTAAGGGTAAGGGTTAGGGTTACGGTTAGGGTTAGGTGTAGGGTTGGGGTTAAGGTTAGGTTTAGGGTTAGGGTAGGGTAAGGCTTAGGGTTAGGGTTAGGGTTAGCGTTCGGGTAAGGGTAAGGGTTAGGGTTAGGGTTAGGGTTAAGGTAAGGGTAATTGTTAGGGTTAGGGTTAGGGTTAGGTTTAGGTTTAGAGTA
>JANJXV010001398.1:0-10000 GCA_024803745.1 Megascapheus bottae | reverse complement strand
GGGTTAGGGTTAGGGTTAGGGTAAGTTTAAGGGTTAGAGTTAGGATAAGGGTAGGGTTATTTTTAGGGTTAGGGTTAGGGTAAGGGTAAGGGATAGGGTTAGGGATAGCGTTAGGGTTAGGGTTAGGTTTAGGGTTAGGGTTAGGGTAAGGGTAAGGGTTAGGGTTAGGGTTAGGGTTCAGGTTAGGGTTATGGTTAGGGTTACTGTTTGCATAAGGGTTAGGTTTAGGGTTCGGGTTAGGGTTAGGGTAAGAGTGAGGGTTAGGTTTAGAGTTAGGTTTAGGTTTGGGGTTAGGGTTCGGGTAAGGTAAAGGATAAGTGTTAGGGTTAAGGTTAGGTTAAGGGTTAGGGTTAAGATTAGGGTTACAGTTACGGTAAGGGTAAGGGTTAGGTTTAGGGTTAGGGTTAGGGTTAGGGTAAGGGTAAGGGTTAGGGTTAGGGTTAGGATTAGGTTTAGGGTTAAGGTTCGGCTTAGGGTTAGTGTAACGGTAAGGGTTAGGGTTAAGGTTAGGGTTAGGGTTAGGGTTTTGTTTAGGGTTAGTTTTAGGGTTAGTGTAAGGGTAAGTGTTAGTGTTAAGGTTAGGGTTAGTTTTAGGTTTAGGGGTAGGGTTAGGGTAAGGGTAAGTGTTAGGGTTAGGATTAGGGAAGGGGTTAGGGTAAGGGTTAGGTTTAGGGTTAGGGTTAGTTTTAGGGTTAGGGTTAGGGTAAGGGTAAGGGTTAGGTTTAGGGTTAGTGTTAGGGTTAGGGTAAGGGAAAGGGTTAGGTTTAGGGTAAGTGTTAGGTGTAGGGTTAGGGTTAGAGTTAGGGTTAGGGTTAGTTTTAGGGTTAGGGTAAGGGTATGGGTTAGGGTTAGGTTTATGGTAAGGGTTACAGATAGGGTTAGGGTTAGGTTAGGGGTTAGGGTTAGGGTTAGGGTTAGAGTTTCGGTTAGGGTTAGGTTTAGGTTAAGGTTAGAGTTACGGTTAGGGTTAGGGTTAGTTTTAGGGTTAGGGTTAGGGTTAGGGTAAGGCTAATTGTTAGGGTTAGGATTAGGGTGGTGTTTAAGGGTTAGGGTTAGGGTTAGGGTTACGTTTAGTGTTTGGGTTAAGGTTAGGGTTAGGGTAATGGTTAGTGTTAGGTTTAGGGTTAGGATTAGTGTTAGGTTTAGGGATTACGGTTATGGTTAGGGTTAGGGGTTAGGATTAGTGTTAGGGTTGGGTTAAGGGTTAGGGTTTTGGTAAGGGTTAGTGTTAGGGTTAGTGTTAGGGGTAGGTTAAGGGTTAGAGTTAGGGTTAGGGTTGGGGTTAGGATAAGGGTTAGGGTTAGGGTTAGTCTTACGGTAAGAGTAAGTGTTAGTGTTAGGGTTAGGGTTAGGTTTAGGTTTAGGCTTTGGGTTAAGGTTAAGTTTAGGGTTAGGGTAAGGGTAAGGGTTAGGGTTAGGGTTAGGGTTAGGGGTTATGTTTAGGGTTAGGATTAGGGTTAGGGTTAGGGTAGGGGTAAGGTATAGGTTTAGTGATAGGATTAGGGTTAAGGTTGGGTTTAGCGTTAGGGTTACTGTAAGGGTAAGGGTTAGGGTTAGGGTTAAGTTTAGGGTTAGGTTTAGGGTTAGGGTTAGGTATAGGGTTAGGGTTAGGGTTACGGTTAGGGTAAGGGTTAGGGTTAGGGTTAGAGTTAGGGTAAGGGTTAGGGTTAGAGTTAGGGTTAGTTTTAGGGTTATGGTAAGGGTAAGGGTTAGGGTTAGGTTTAGGGTTAGGTTAAGGCTTAGGGTTAGGGTTAGGGTTAGGGTAGGGGTTAGGGTAAGAATAACTGTTATGGTTAGGGTTAGGGTTAGGGTAAGGGTAAGGGTTAGGGTTAGGTTAGGGTTAGGGTAAGGGTAAGGGTTAGGGTTAAGGTTACGGTTAGGGTTAGTTTTAGGGTTAGTGTTAGGGTTATGGTAAGGGTAAGGGTTAGGTTTAGGATTAGGTTAGGGTGAGGGTAAGTGTTAGGGTTAGGTTTAGGGTTAGGGTTATGTTTCAGTTAAGGTTAGGGTTACGGTAAGGTTTAGGGTTAGGGTTAGGGTTAGGTTTAGGTTTACGGTTAGGGTTAGGGTTAGGGTTAGGATAATGGTATGCATTAGGGTTAGGGTTAGGGTTAGGTTTAGGGTAAGGGTAAGGTTTAGGGTTATCGTTAGGGTAAGGGTAAGAGTTAGGGTTAGGGTTAGGGTTAAGGTAAGGGTAAGGGTTTGGGTTAGGTTTAGGGTTAGGTTTACAGTAAGGGTTAGGGTTAGGTTTAGGGTAAGGGTAAGGTTTAGGGTTAGATTTAGGGTTAGGGGTAGGGTAAGGGTAAGGGTTAGGGTTAGGGTTAAGTTAAGGTTTAATTTTACTGTTAGGGTAAGGGTAAGTTTTGGGGTTAGGGATAGGGTTAGGTTTAGTGTTTGGGTTAAGGTAAGGGTTAGGGTAATGTTTAGGGTTAGGTTTAGGGTTAGGATTAGGGTTAGGGTTAGGGGTTATAGTTATGGTTAGGTTTAGGGTTAGGTAAGGGTTAGGGTTAGGGGTTAGTGTTAGTGTTAGGGTTGGGTTAAGGGTTAGGGTTAGAGTAAGGGTTAGGGTGAGGATAAGGGTTAGGGTTAGGGTTAGGGTTAGTGTTGGGTTAGTGTTATGGTTAGGTTAAGAGTTAGGGTTAGGGTTAGGGTTGGGGTTAGGATAAGGGTTAGGGTTAGGGTTAGGCTTACGTTAAGAGTAAGTGTTAGTGTTAGGGTTAGGGTTAGGGTTAGGTTAGGGTTTGGGTTAAGGTTAAGTTTAGGGTTAGGGTAAGGTTAAGGGTTAGGGTTAGGGTTAGGGTTAGGGGTTATGTTTAGTGTTAGGATTAGATTTAGGGTTAGGGTATGGGTAAGGGATAGGTTTAGTGATAGGATTAGGGTTAAGGTTGGGTTTAGGGTTAGGGTTACTGTAAGGGTAAGGGTTAGGGTTAGGGTTAAGATTAGGGTTAAGGTTAGGGTTAGGTTTAGGGTTAGGGTAAGGGTTAGGTTTAGGGTTAGTGTTAGGTATAGGGTTAGCGTTAGTTTTAAGGTAAGGGTTAGGGTTAGGGTTAAGGTTAGAGTTAGGGTAAGGGTTAGGGTTTGAGTTAGGGTTAATTTTAGGGTTAGGGTAAGGGTAATGGTTAGGGTTAGGTTTAGGGTTAGGTTAAGGCTTAGGGTTAGGGTTAGGGTTAGGGTAAGTGTAAGTGTTAGGGTTAGGGTTAGTGTTAGGGTAAGGGTAAGGGTTAGGGTTAAGGTTAGGGTTAGGGTTAGTTTTAGGGTTAGGGTTAGGGTTATGGTAAGGGTAAAGATTAGGTTTAGGATTAGGTTAGGGTGAGGGTAAATGTTAGGGTTAGGTTTAGGTTTAGGGTTAGGTTTCAGGTTAGGGTTATGGTAGGGGTAACTGTTGGGGTTAGGGTTAGGGTTAGGCTTAGTGTTTCGGTTAAGGTTAGGGTTTCGGTAAGGCTTAGGGTTAGGATTAGGGTTAGGTTTAGGGTTAGGTTTAGGGTTACGGTTAGGGTTAGGGTTAGGGTTAGGATAAGGGTATTCCTTAGGGTTAGGGTTAGGGTTAGGTTTAGGGTAAGGGTAAGGTTTAGGGTTAGCGTTAGGGTAAGCGTAAGAGTTAGGGTTAGGGTTAGGGTTAAGGTAAGGGTAAGGGTTATGGTTAGGGTTAAGGTTAATTTACGGTTAGGGTTAGGGTTAGGGTTAGCGTAAGGGTAAGTGTTAGGGTTAGGTTTAGGGTTAGGGTTAGGGTAAGGGTAAGGGTTAGGTTTAGGGTTAGGTTTAGGTTTTAGGTTAGGGTTAGGGTTAGGGTTAGGTTTAGGGTTAGGGTTAGGGTAAGGGTAAGGATTAGGGTTAGGATTAGGTTAGGGTTAGGTAAGGGTAAGGCTTAATGTTAGGTTTAGGGTTAGGGTTAGGGTTAGGGTTAGGGTTAGGGTTAGTGTAAGGGTAAGGGTTAGGGTTACGGTTAGGATTAGGGTTAGGTTTCGGGTAAGGGTTAGGTTTAGGGTTAAAATAAGGGTAAGGGTTAGGGTTAGGATTAGGGTAGGGTTTAGGGTAAGAGTTAGGGTTAGGGTTAGGGTTAGGTTTAGGGTTAGGGTTAGGGTTAGGGTTTACATTTAGGGTTAGGTTTAGGTTTAGGTTTAGGGTAAGGGTTAGGGTAAGGGTTAGGGTTAGGGTTAGGGTAATGGTAAGGGTTAGGTTTAGGGTTAGGGTTAGGGTTAGGGTAAGGGTAAGGGTTAGAGTTAGGGTAAGGGTAGGGTTATTTTTAGGGTTAGGTTTAGTGTAAGGGTAAGGGATAGGGTTAGGGATAGGTTTAGGGTTAAGGTTAGTTTTAGGGTTAGGGTTGGGTAAGGGTAAGGGTTAGGGTTAGGGTTAGGGTTCAGGTTAGGGTTAGGGTTAGCGTTAAGGTTTGCGTAAGAGTTAGGTGTAGGGTTCGGGTTAGGGTAAGGGTAAGAGTGAGGGTTAGGTTTAGGGTTAGGTTTAGGTTTGGGGTTAGGGTTAGGGTAAGGTAAAGGATAAGTGTTAGGGTTAAGGTTAGGTTAAGGGTTAGGGTTAGGGTTAAGATTAGGGTTACAGTTACGGTAAGGGTAAGGGTTAGGGTTAGGTTTAGGGTTAGGGTTAGGGTAAGGGTAAGGGTTACGGTTAGGGTTAGGGTTAGGTTTAGGGTTAAGGTTCGGGTTAGGGTTAGTGTAACTGTAAGGGTTAGGGTTAAGGTTAGGGTTAGGGTTAGGTTTTTGTTTAGGGTTAGTGTTAGGGTTAGTGTAAGGGTAAGGGTTAGGGTTAAGGTTAGGGTTAGTTTTAGGTTTAGGGGTAGGGTTAGGGTAAGGGTAAGTGTTAGGATTAGGATTGGGGAAGGGGTTAGGGTAAGGGTTAGGGTTAGGGTTAGGGTTAGTTTTAGGGTTAGGGTTAGGGTAAGGGTAAGGGTTAGGTTTAGGGTTAGTGTTAGGGTTAGGGTAAGGGAAAGGGTTAGGGTTAGGGTTAGGGTAAGTGTTAGGGGTAGGGTTAGGGTTAGAGTTAGGGTTAGGGTTAGTTTTAGGGTTAGGGTAAGGGTGTGGGTTAGGGTTAGGGTTAGGGTTACAGATAGGGTTAGGGTTAGGGTAAGTGTTAGGGTTAGGGTTAGGGTTAGAGTTATGGTTAGGGTTAGGTTTAGGGTTAGGTTTAGGGTAAGGTTAGAGTTAAGGTTAGGGTTAGGGTTAGTTTTAGGGTTAGGGTTAGGGTTAGGGTAAGGGTAAGGGTTAGGGTTAGGATAAGGGTAGGGTTAGGGTAAGGGTTAGGGTTAGGGTTAGGGTTAAGTTTAGGTTTAGTTTTAGGGTTAGGGTAAGGGTTGGGGTTAGGGTTAGGGTTAGGTTTAGTGTTTCGGTTAAGGTTAGGGTTACGGTAAGGTTTAGGGTTAGGGTTAGGGTTAGGTTTAATGTTACGGTTAGGGTTAGGGTTAGGGTTAGGATAAGGGTATGCGTTATGGTTAGGGTTAGGGTTAGGTTTAGGGTAAGGGTAAGGTTTAGGGTTAGCGTTAGGGTAAGGGGTAAGTGTTAGGGTTAGGGTTGGGTTAAGGTAAGGGTAAGGGTTAGGGTTAGGTTTAGGGTTAGGCTTACGGTAAGGGTTAGGGTTAGGTTTAGGGTAAGGGTAAGGTTTAGGGTTAGGTTTAGGGTTAGGGGTAGGGTAAGGGTAAGGGTTAGGGTTAGGGTTAAGTTAAGGTTTAGTTTTAGGGTTAGGGTAAGGGTAAGGGTTGGGGTTTGGGTTAGGGTTAGGTTTAGTGTTTGGGTTAAGGTTAGGGTTAGGGTAATGTTTAGGGTAAGGTTTAGGGTTAGGATTAGGGTTAGGGTTAGGGGTTATGGTTATGGTTAGGTTTAGGGGTAGGTAAGGGTTAGGGTTAGGTGTTAGTGTTAGTGTTAGGGTTGGGTTAAGGGTTAGGGTTAGAGCAAGGGTTAGGGTGAGGATAAGGGTTAGGGTTAGGGTTAGGGTTAGTGTTAGGGTTAGTGTTATGGTTAGGTTAAGGGTTAGGGTTAGGGTTAGGGTTGGGGTTAGGATAAGGGTTAGGGTTAGGGTTAGCCTTACGTTAAGAGTAAGTGTTAGTGTTAGTGTTAGGGTTAGGGTTAGGTTAGGGTTTGGGTTAAGGTTAAGTTTAGGGTTAGGGTAAGGTTAAGGGTTAGGTTTAGGGTTAGGGTTAGGGGTTATGTTTAGTGTTAGGATTAGGTTTAGGGTTAGGGTAAGGGTAAGGGATAGGTTTAGTGATAGGATTAGGGTTAAGGTTGGGTTTAGGGTTAGGGTTACTGTAAGGGTAAAGGTTAGGATTAGGGTTAAGATTAGGGTTAAGGTTAGGGTTAGGTTTAGGGTTAGGGTAAGGGTTAGGTTTAGGGTTAGGGTTAGGTATAGGGTTAGCGTTAGTTTTAAGGTAAGGGTTAGGGTTAGGGTTAAGTTTAGAGTTAGGGTAAGGGTTAGGGTTAGAGTTAGGGTTAATTTTAGGGTTAGGGTAAGGGTAATGGTTAGGGTTGGGTTTAGGGTTAGGTTAAGGCTTAGGGTTAGGGTTAGGGTTAGGGTAAGAGTAAGTGTTAGGGTTAGGGTTAGGGTTAGGGTAAGGGTAAGGGTTAGGGTTAAGGTTAGGGTTAGGGTTAGGGTTAGGGTAAGGGTAAGGGTTAGGGTTAAGGTTAGGGTTAGGGTTAGTTTTAGGGTTAGGGTTAGGGTTATGGTAAGGGTAAGGATTAGGTTTAGGATTAGGTTAGGGTGAGGGTAAATGTTAGGGTTAGGTTTAGGTTTAGGGTTAGGTTTCAGGTTAGGGTTAGGGTAGGGGTAACTGTTGGGGTTAGGGTTAGGGTTAGGTTTAGTGTTTCGGTTAAGGTTAGGGTTTCAGTAAGGGTTAGGGTTAGGGTTAGTGCTAGGTTTAGGGTTAGGTTTAGGGTTACGGTTAGGGTTAGGGTTAGGGTTAGGATAAGGGTATTCCTTAGGGTTAGGGTTAGGGTTAGGTTTAGGGTAAGGGTAAGGTTTAGTGTTAGCGTTAGGGTAAGCGTAAGAGTTAGGGTTAGGGTTAGGGTTAAGGTATGGGTAAGGGTTATGGTTAGGGTTAAGGTTAATTTACGGTTAGGGTTAGGGTTAGGGTTAGCGTAAGGGTAAGTGTTAGGGTTAGGTTTAGGGTTAGGGTTAGGGTAAGGGTAAGGGTTAGGTTTAGGGTTAGGTTTAGGTTTTAGTTTAGGGTTAGGGTTAGGGTTAGGTTTAGGGTTAGGGTTAGGGTAAGGGTAAGGATTAGGGTTAGGATTAGGTTAGGGTTAGGGTAAGGGTAAGGCTTAATGTTAGGTTTAGGGTTAGGGTTAGGGTTAGGGTTAGGGTTAGTGTAAGTGTAAGGGTTAGGGTTACGGTTAGGATTAGGGATAGGTTTCGGGTAAGGGTTAGGTTTAGGGTTAGAATAAGGGTAAGGGTTAGGGTTAGGATTAGGGTAGGGTTTAGGGTAAGAGTTAGGGTTAGGGTTAGGGTTAGGTTTAGGGTTAGGGTTAGGGTTAGGGTTTACGTTTAGGGTTAGGTTTAGGTTTAGGTTTAGGGTTAGGGTTAGGGTAAGGGTTAGCGTTAGGGTTAGGGTAATGGTAAGGGTTAGGTTTAGGGTTAGGGTTAGGGTGAGGGTAAGGGTTAGAGTTAGGGTAAGGGTAGGGTTATTTTTAGGGTTAGGTTTAGTGTAAGGGTAAGGGATAGGTTTAGGGATAGGTTTAGGGTTAAGGTTAGTTTTAGGGTTAGGGTTGGGTAAGGGTAAGGGTTAGGGTTAGGGTTAGGGTTCAGGTTAGGGTTAGGGTTAGCGTTACGTTTTGTGTAAGGGTTAGGTTTAGTGTTCGGGTTAGGGTAAGGGTAAGAGTGAGGGTTAGGTTTAGGGTTAGGTTTAGGATTGGGGTTAGGGTTAGGGTAAGGTAAAGGATAAGTGTTAGGGTTAAGGTTAGGTTAAGGGTTAGGGTTAGGGTTAAGATTAGGGTTACAGTTACGGTAAGGGTAAGGGTTAGGGTTAGGTTTAGGGTTAGGGTTAGGGTAAGTGTAAGGGTTACGGTTAGGGTTAGGGTTAGGTTTAGGGTTAAGGTTCGGGTTCGGGTTAGTGTAACTGTAAGTGTTAGGGTTAAGGTTAGGGTTAGGGTTAGGGTTTTGTTTAGGGTTAGTGTTAGGGTTAGTGTAAGTGTAAGGGTTAGGGTTCAGGTTAGGATTAGTTTTAGGTTTAGGGGTAGGGTTAGGGTAAGGGTAAGTGTTAGGATTAGGATTAGGGAGGGGTTAGGGTAAGGGTTAGGGTTAGGGTTAGGGTTAGTTTTAGGGTTAGGGTTAGGGTAAGGGTAAGGGTTAGGTTTAGGGTTAGTGTTAGGGTTAGGGTAAGGGAAAGGGTTAGGGTTAGGGTTAGGGTAAGTGTTAGGGGTAGGGTTAGGGTTAGAGTTAGGGTTAGGGTTAGTTTTAGGGTTAGGGTAAGGGTGTGGGTTAGGGTTAGGGTTAGGGTTAGGGTTACAGATAGGGTTAGGGTTAGGGTAAGGGTTAGGGTTAGGGTTAGGGTTAGAGTTACGGTTAGGGTTAGGTTTAGGGTTAGGTTTAGGGTAAGGTTAGAGTTAAGGTTAGGGTTAGGGTTAGTTTTAGGGTTAGGGTTAGGGTAAGGGTAAGGGTTAGGGTTAGGATTAGGGCAGGGTTAGGGTAAGGGTTAGGGTTAGGGTTAGGGTTAAGTTTAGGTTTAGTTTTAGGGTTAGGGTAAGGGTAAGGGTCGGGGTTAGGGTTAGGGTTATGTTTAGTGTTTGGGTTAAGGTTAGGGTTAGGGCAATGTTTAAGGTTAGGTTTAGGGTTAGGATTAGTGTTAGGGTTAGGGGTTACCGTTATGGTTAGGGTTAGGTAAGGGTTAGGGTTAGGGGTTAGGGTTAGTGTTAGGGTTGGGTTAAGGGTTAGGGTTAGGGTAAGGGTTAGTGTTAGGGTTAGTGTTAGCGGTAGGTTAAGGGTTAGGGTTAGGGTTAGTGTTGGGGTTAGGATAAGGGTTAGGGTTAGGGTTAGGCTTAAGGTAAGAGTAAGTGTTAGTGTTAGCGTTAGGGTTAGGGTTAGGTTTAGGGTTTGGGTTAAGGTTAAGTTTAGGGTTAGGGTAAGGGTAAGGTTTAGGGTTTGGGTTAGGGTTAGGGGTTATGTTTAGGGTTAGGATAAGGGTTAGTGTTAGGGTAAGGGTAAGGGATAGGTTTAGTGATAGGATTAGGGTTAAGGTTGGGTTTAGCGTTAGGGTTACTGTAAGGGTAAGGGTTAGGGTTAGGGTTAAGATTAGGGTTAAGTTTAGGGTTAGGTTTGGGGTTAGGGTAAGGGTTAGGTTTAGGGTTAGGGTTAGGTATAGGGTTAGGGTTAGGGTTACGGTTAGGGTAAGGGTTAGGGTTAGGGTTAGAGTGAGGTTAAGGGTTGGGGTTAGAGTTAGGGTTAGTTTTAGGGTTATAGTAAGGGTTAGGGTTAGAGTTAGGTTTAGGGTTAGGTTAATGCTTAGGGTTAGGTTAGGGTTAGACTAGGGGTTAGGGTAAGAGTAAGTGTTAGGGTTAGGGTTAGGGTTAGGGTTAGGGTAAGGGTAAGGGTTAGGGTTAAGTTTAGGGTTAGGGTTAGGGGTAGGGTAAGGGTAAGGATTAGGGTTAAGGTTACGGTTAGGGTTAGTTTTAGGGTTAGGGTTAGGGTTATGGTAAGGGTTAGGATTAGGTTTAGGATTAGGTTAGGGTGAGGGTAAGTGTTATGGTTAGGTTTAGAGTTAGGGTTATGTTTCAGTTTAGGGTTAGGTTTAGGGTTAGGTTTAGGGTAAGGTTAGAGTTAAGTTTAGAGTTAGGGTTAGTTTTAGGGTTAGGGTTAGGGTTAGGGTTAGGGTAGGGTTAGGGTTAGGGTTTAGGGTTTTGTTAGGGTTAGGGTTAGGGGTTAGGTTTAGGGTAGGGGTTAGTGTTAGGTTAGGGTTAGGTTTTAGTTGGTTAGGTTAGGGTTAGGTTAGGGTTAGGTTAGAGGTTAAGTGTAAGTGTTAGGGTTGGGGTTAGGGTTAGGGTTAGGTTTAGGGTTTGGGTTAAGGTTAAGTTTA